>REGM01000003.1:2300662-2310971 GCA_004194415.1 Aurelia aurita
CCCAACTAGCAGAGCAAGCAGCACCAAAAGAATTTATGGAAGGAGAGAATAATGATGTACGAGGAGGACAAGGCCTAGGCCCTTCAGCAGAATAGGCCCTGCGCTCCTGGTAAAGCCTTCAAACCGAAAATCTCTTCTTCTTGTTGTTATTTGCTCTCCTTCGCTGTCTTCTCCTTATAATCATAAGCAGAATTATCCTTTTGAGAAGAAGTCTTCTGTTTATGGCAGCCATTTTGAATATGTATCTTAAACTTCGCGCCGTTAATGTTTTCTTGTGGACATTGAAGCCAATTTCGCTCAACATTTTTCGCGCGACGTTTGTCGCCTAGTGGAAAACCACCTTTATCTGTGGTTTCGATTGGCAGAAAATATTAGACATTAAACAAAAAATTCCCATTTTCTACCTTTCAGCCATATGGTGGACAACAACAACCTGGCTCCTGTCCATATCAACAACAACCACATTCCTATCAACAGACCCCACATCCGCATGCCCCATATCAAAATCAACCATACCCAACTGCTGCATCTACAGCCCAATACCAAAATCCCCCAGATGGGCAGCCCCCTTACCAGTCGCAAGCTCCACACCAGTCACAACCATATAGACAGGCACCCTATGCACAGCCCCCATATGGACAAGCACCCTATGGACAAGCGCCCTATGGACAAGCACCCTATGGACAACCCCCATATGGGCAGCCACCATATGGGCAAAATCCACAGCAACCTCCCTATGGACAGCCACCATATGGACAACCTCCATATGGGCAAAATCCATATGGGCAACAGCCTTCTTATCAACCAGAGCCTCCCCCTGCCTACTCCCCAGCAACAACTGCAACTGCTCCACCAGTTGATTTAAAAATGTCAACTGCAGGTTTGTGTTTCTTTATAATAAAAAATTGTCCACTGATGGTCTTGTTTGCTTCTTATTCATTTATTCGCACAACACATTAACCATGTATATATGTGGAATTCCATGTATCATCTCTTAATTGCTACCCATTATCAAAACCAACATTTATCTTGCAATGAAAAGGAAATAATAGAATGAAAATACCAAAAAGCTACCAGAAGTCTTCATACTAAAACTCACCTTTTGATATGTTTCTCAAATGTTCTTGACATTTCCTTTGCAAAAAAGAAAAGGTAAACTCAGCGGGCCTCATTAATGTGTGTGAGCATATGAGCGCCGCTCGCAGGCACAAAATATCGTTACACATTCAGTTGCTGGCATCTTTACTCTATCAAGAGAGATTTGATTGCAGGCACATCTTTCCCAATCATTTTCTCGCAGGCACAGAATATTTTTAATGAGGCCTGAAACTCAGAAAGTGAACTTATGACACCTACATGCACATTGCTTCCTGTTTTCTGGTGCATCAGCTCATGTGAATTAACTTTTCAATGTTGTTTTTTATTTGTTTTGCTGCTTTGTTGTTATTCAGTCTTTTTATTGAAACAAGAGATTTAATTAGCAACCATTTCTTTCAGTTAACCTACTAAGGAATCCCAACTTTGAGTCTAAAGGATGGAGCCCCAATGGTGATACAACTGATTTCAAGGCAGATCCATGGCAAATCACAGAAACTGGCGGGGAAGGATGGAGGCTTGAGAGAACACCACAGGGTATGTCCCTTACCATTACTTAAGCAACTGCTATAAGCAATGACACTTGTCAGATCTGTTGCGAAGACTGTCTGGTACTTCAGGGCGCCAACAAGAACTTGGGATACTGGAGCACCATTCGATTTTGAGGACATGACTTCCAAAGAACAACAGAACAAAAATCAAGCTGCAAAATTTTTAAAGCCCATATGGAGATTTGGCACCCCATCCTTTCAGCATTTCTGGGTACTTTCAAATGAAAGTGCAAGGGTAGCAGCACTCCATGAGAATTGTTTTAAATATACTTTTTGCCTTAGGCATGCACAACCTCTTCACATCAAATGACACAATAAAATTTGAATTTAAATCTATTAAATATATTTAGTTTTTAAATTTGATGAAGAAGCTGAGACAATTATCAACGGTTAGTAAAGCCACTTTCAAATTATGGTCTTAACATTGTCTCCTTTAAAATATTTTTAGGTAGCAGCATGAAAGAATACCCAGCAGATGCAGGCCCATATGCACATTGTGTTGTTGGATCTAATGCTTGGTGTAAGAGATCACAAATGATTAATATCACTGAGAGGGGTTTTGAGCCTCATGTGATGGATCAGATGAAACCTCTCATTCAAGTTTATGAATGGTAAGTGTTTTTCGTACCTATCACTTATTTATTAAGTAATTGATTGATTGATTCATTAATTGTTGATTGATTTCTAAGATTGGTTGATTGACTGACTTGTTTACTGGGGCGTAATTTTTATGTATGCATCTGCAGGTACAGTTGAGTTTTCCTTGTATTTTATATATCGCAATAACTGAAGTATCTGTGGGTAATTCAAACCCTCCATAACTCGAATTCCTCGTTAACTCAAACAAATTTTCTTCTCCCAGAGCCTGTTCTCCATTTCATGCAAAATTGATTGTCTCTGTAAGGCTGTTTAATGCAAGTTATATTGCTCAATTCTCACTACTGATAAGAATGGAGTGAAACATTTATTCTTCGAACCCCTCTGACTCAAACAAATTGTATTGTCTCTCTCGAGAGAGAAAGAGTTCGAGTTGTTGAAGTTCAGCTGTAGTCCTTCTAATATGACATCGAAGCCAACTGACCAATTTCTTGAATCAAAGTTTCCCAATTTTTCACGTTCCGGTATCTTTTTTTCATTACTAGGTTTCTTGCTCGATCTGATTGCGATAGTGAATACTACATGAATGTTTATCTCCTTGATCAAAACAAAAAAACATTGGCTGAGTTCAAATCAGGCGTACGTGGTGCAGGATCGCAAGATTGGGCAAAAGTTGAACATAAATTCCTCAATTATCCTTCCGGTGTTCGATGTATCAAGTTTGAAGATGGAACCAAAGACAAACAATTTTGGGCTGGTTACTATGGAGCAAAAATGTGCCAACCAACTGTTAAAATACATTTAGGTGCGTTTTTCTTTATCATTCATTCTTATTACCGGGTTAATTCGTATTGTATGCAGCACTGAATAGTTTTTCTGCCCAAAAGTAATGATAGTACAAAAACGCTCGTGGGTTAAAGCAGTTGATGGGCTATACAATCAAGTCTTTTTTCCCCTCGGCTACGAAAGGGACCAAAGACATTGCTGATACAGTATTCGGTGAGCCCGTAAGCCTTAGTTTGGTTGCATAGCGCAGGCAAGCCTACCAGCCAACTGTGAGACAATTATATAGTTTAGCGGATGAAGGTCCTTCTAGAAACCCAGGCATTGCACTACAAATTAATTTAGTTATTCAAGTTTTAAGAACACCCTATTAGCAATTAGCTATTTTAGTTTGTTAGTTAACTTCTTTTAGTACCGGGTCAGTCAGAAAAGTGTTTACTATACTTCTAAAAGACGTTTGAAAAACTTTAGCTTCCAAACTATTCATTAGATTCCTATAAACTGATAATATTTCTGTTGCTAACATGTCAACTTAGATTTAAAAATTTAGTTTACCAAAATCGGTCGTGTCATCCTCAAGTTATAAACAATTTTATAAAGATGTTTCATCTCAAAATCCTGCAAAATGGGGATAAAATCCTTGATAAAATTTGATTCTCTCATGATAACAGAAAATAGATGAAGAAGGCTGCGTGGCATGGATACTGAATTAAAAATTGTGTGAGTTACTTCTGGTATGTTTTGTTTTGTTGTAATGATTGCACATATTGAAGAAGGAGCTTTGAATGCTGCTTTTTGTATTTTCTATGAATTTTAATATAATATAGATTTATTTAATTCGTTTAATTCTTTCATCTTTAGGTACCCAAGCAACACCTCAACCATCAAGTGGAGGAAGTTCTGGCTACCCTGGTAAACACATGGGTAAGTGATATTCTCGAATAGTTGGCGGGCTTTGACCTTAAAGGTATCTTCTATGCTAAGGAAATTTGGACGCAAAGAATGACAATATATTTGGCACACTAAGGCCGGTATGACTTGCGCAAGAAAACATGAATATGTCTGTAAACAGAAACCAGTACAACAAACCGTTGGCGAGACCATTATCCCAGATATGAGTACTTAACGTTAAGCCTTTCGATTAAACAACTAACTGCAGAAAATTATTTTCGTTTTCAGAAAAAAAGAGGGACATTTTCAACATTGTGTATCTTAAGTTCTATNTGGATCAAAGCCTGAACATGAGATTACATCTTGATAAGGTATATAAGAAAGCTTCTAGCAAGCTTAAACTTCTCTCGAGGATGAAACCTTTACTGACCAGATCAGCTGCCGAGAGCGTTTATAAAGCCGTCATCGTACCGGGGATCCTTTACTGTTCTACTCCTGTCCTAAAAATAGCTGACACAGACCGTAGAAAATTTGAATCACTTCAGAACAGAGCTTTAAGGATTATTTACGGAAAAAGTAAACAGCACAAAGATTGCAAACTAATGTCGATCGAAAATAATAAGAAATACAGGGCTTGTCTATTGGTCTTTAAATGCCTAAAGAGAACATCTATAGAGGTTATGAACAAATGTCTTGAACCCTTGAATCATGAGCAGAACACCCGTAACAACAAATATGCAGCTCGAGTCCCGAGAGTTAAAACTGAAGCAGGAAAAAAGGGTTTTTGGTTTCAAGGTCCCAAGATGTACAACGAACTACCGAGCAGCCTTCGCCAATTGGACTCATTCATTCTTTTCAAACATAAACTAAAGCAATTTTATTTGGACAACTAAAAAAAAAACTATATATATATTTATGCTTCCAAAAGTGAACAATTTTTACCTAATTACTATATTTCTTTGTTATAACATCTTATTGTAATATATCGTAGTTTTAGATACAGGGCCCTCGTTGATAACAGCACTTTGTGTGTTGAAGAGGTTACCCTGTATAAACATTGTTATTATTATTATTATTATCAAGTTGACATGGCCATTGGATAAGATATCGATGGATGCATCTCGAATTTATCATGATTGTCTCTGCCTTTGATTTTCAGTAAACCTCATTAGCAATCCAAGTTTCATGCCTTTACACTGGTCTGGAAATACTGCAAGACAGTTTGAGACCAATCCTTGGAAAATAGAAAAGAATAAGGATGGATATGCACTTGAGAGACAGCCAGAAGGTAGTAATTTCTTAATCCCCTCTTTAGTTCACTCGTCTACCACGCACAACGCCTTTCGCTTGTAACATTGTATTTCATTCGATCCCAGTATAACACCTCTGAAGGGAACTTGTTCGGCATTCGGCATATGAACAAGCTAAGATGTGTGCCTCGAGGAATCCCCCGAAAAGGGCTCACAATCGCATGCGCAGTAAGGATTTATTTCACTTACGTGATAAGCAAAATATGCAAAATTGCTTGACCGTTGGGAACAAGAAAAGAAAAAATAGCAACTTGCGACAATGCGCATGCGGTGGTGAGCCCCAACATCGATTCACTCACAACAATGCTGAAACACAAACGGTTAAAACAGTAGGGTCAGCACTTCGTATCCCCAACAAGAACTACACCTAAATAACCTCAACAAGTCAAACTCTGTTATCTTGAAACCTCGCTATCTCGAACGTACTTTCGTCTCCTTTCACGGTTCAACATGTAAGAAAAACTTCGTTATATCGGGAATTCCTTAAACCGAGACTACTTGTCAAAAACTGTTTACTGTAAAAAAGGGAACAGAAAACTTAGTCAGTTGCGCGGGAATTTCGTTATATCTGGACTCCTTTTTTTCGGGATTCAACTGCAATAGACGATTGCGCCGAAGATGATGTCAGGGGATTTTTTTACCAGATCCTTTGGATATCAAAGAATTTTAAGTTGACTTGATGGGTTCATCTGCACGAGACGCAAAAGATCATGGCATGGTAGACTATTCCCCGACGCTATATTTAGAGCAATTGTCTAGACAGTGTCTAGACAGTTTCTAAGAAAGCTGGCGGTATTAGACCCGAACCATATGAAATTGACATCCAAATTGTCTCCATAAAGTAAAGGGACAATCTTTGGTGATCACTTGTATTGTATGAACGCGGGAAGGCTTGATAGAGAGGAGAGCTTTAATATTTTTGCTTGGAGAGGAAGGGGCTTAAAAGAGAAGGGGCCTAAATAGAGATTTTATGGTATGTTGCAAGTTGTTTCGTTATTTAATGCTATTTATATTCATTATTCAATGCTATCTCATTCTTCCTTCGTTGCAGGTGCAAACGACGCGCAATACCCATCAGAATTAGCCGTATTTGATATTTGGTGCATTTCAACTTCAAATAATATGAGTCAAAGAAGCCAGATTGTTGATTTATCTCAAAAAGGTTTCACTGCTCAGTATTTGGATAACGAAAGACCAAACATCAAAATATATGAATGGTTAGTATTTGAAAGCTTCTTGCATTCACAAATCTTCAAGATGCTTGCAATGATAAAATGTCATTTAATTTATGTGAAGTATATCTCTAACAGCTAATTAATTTTAGCAAAACCTGGTTTGACGTTAACTGATAATAATTTGTAAGACTGGCTTATACTCAAGACCCGGCGTTTGATTGGATCATTACAGTATATTATGCCGTGTGAGTGAAAAGAAAATTTCGATGTATAAGATTGAAATATACGATAATAAAATATTATCAACCAAAGAATATTTGAAGTTTTTTCTGAATATTCTAGAAAAAGGAGAAAAATTGGCGATCAAATTTTGTCCATAATTTTGTCTTTACAACAATGACTAAAATCCTTGATCATCCCATGGACAGGAATATGAAATGACAAATGTAAACCTGAAAAAATTAGCTACATGGTTGTGTAGATTTATAGAATTACTTAAACTTGATGTTGTATTTTCCTTTCCTAGGTTCACGTCACGCAAAGATTGCGAGGGTCAGTATTTCCTGCAAGTCTCATTACTGGACCAAAGACGAAGCAAGGTACCTGGCTTTTCATACGACACTGCTCTGAAACGAGCACCAATGGGACAGTGGCACAAAGAGGAACACATTTTCACAAACATACCCCCTGGTATAAGATTCGTGGAATTCAGAGACGGTGGCCATGATTGCAAGAATTGGGCAGGATTTTATGGAGCTAAAATGGTTGGAGCTTTCGTTGGCGTGATGCCAAACTGTAAGTTTTAATATGAAAACGAGTTCTTGTGTCTTTCATCCAGACTTTAAAGCTGCTGAAAGAGCCCCTGTAGTCCATTAATGGAACCTAGCATGAACCCTGCTGGTACATCATTCCAAAGACTTGAAGCTTTTATCCGAGGAGAAATGCTTACAGAGCTCATAGAATAAGAGGTGGTTCTTCCCCAGGCTGCAGCCCAGGACTCGAACCTGCAACCTTCTGCCCTTTAATAAGATAAAATGTGCCAAAAACATCACAGTTTTTAAACGTCTGATGAAACAATGGGATAGAGAAAAATATTCTTGTAATGCATGCAGATATGACGAATCACAGAAATGGCTAGCTTTTTGAAACTAAATATAATCCGTTTTCTTGACATATTTATGATAGGGATTTTTGGAGGGAGGTAATTAAGGTTTTCAACGGTTGTCTATCTTAAGTTAGTGTAAATAATTACAAAAATAGTAGGATAAAAACACAATACAATACAATACAATACAATGCACAGAGGGAGAACTATAAGGGACAGTTGAAAATTTATTATATTACATGGCCGGTGGAGAAGAAAAATTCTTGCAAAAAAATCTGCTTACCCCGTATAAAATTACTGCAAAAAAATCAACTGCCCTGTCACCTTTTCCTTAAAAAATGTATCTGCCCCGTATTCGCGAGCATTAGATGTTATAGTACTATAGTACGACAGATGAATTTGCTAATGACCATTACAAAATCCACTTTTGTTCTTGCAAGTCTATGTCAACAAATTATTGACTTTGAAGAAGACAAGATGTGACTGATTTTTTAGACAATTGTTCTTGCAGACAATTGACATGGACATTCTACACCATTTTATACACATCTCTTCAATCATTTCTCATCTTGCATGATTTGCAATTTTGTCTTCAAAATGAACAATTTTATGTTTCAAACTGCACCTTGAGCTCATAAAAAAGTTACTGCCCCTTACATATTTGCCCAATAAAAAGTGTTGACCCCGTTCTGTATAAGCTCAAAAAAGTAGCTGTCCTGTTGCGTTTTGCATCGGCCATGTTATAAAATAAATTTTGCACTGTCCCTAACCACTAGGCCATCGACGATCAATGAAAGCTCATTCTTGGAAGCTTGCTTAGCTAATCTAATATTAAGAGTATTTCTTGGAAGCTTGCTTACCTAATCTAATATTAAGAGTATTTCTTGGAAGCTTGCTTACCTAAATTTATAAGTTCAGGCTTGATTTGAATTTTCATAATTTTTTTGTTACAGCATCAAGACCAAGTCAAGCATTGCCTCCACCAAAGCAAAAACCTCGTGAGTAATGCCTAGTTTAAGCTTTCTATAATTTCCAGTCGAATGGTTTAAAACGTGTAGCTGAATCCTCTCTGTTTATCCTGTAATTTCTTTGTTCATATATTCAATTAGAAATTTACAATAAAAGATACTATTAACACTGCTTACAAACTACTTTACGATACTGCAAGGACGATACCATGAAGAGCAAAAGGCTATGGCTACTCCTTGGCTATACATAGAAAACATAATAGTTTGTTTCAAATTATATTTCACTTGAGAATGTCCTGCGAATAAAAACAATTTAAGTGATGTCGCATTAGCAATCTTGCATTATCCTGTAATTGTTTCAATGATCGAAGAATGAAAACATTTATAGTTTCTCCAGTGTTTCATCTTCAAATCAAAACCATCTCTTAATTTTAAAAATTATAGCTCACGGATTTTTTCGGCTATCAAACACATTAAAACCGTTTCATTTGTTGTCTCACATTATCGTGATTAGCAAAAATTTTGGCGAGGTAAAATTCACAAAAATGCGTCCAAACCTGGTAGTGAATTGAAAAAGCAGATTAATTTGAAATCATCGGGGGAAATTATTATCCTATACAAAAACACTGACCATCTTTTCCAGGGACAAAAAACCATATATACTCATTCAACTTTGAATTGAAAAATTGTTGTCTCATCTATTATGCTGGTTTTCCTAATTCATAACTTTCAATGATTCTCTATTCTCCTTGAAATTGTTTATTTTAGGAAACTTGCTCGAGAATGTGAATTTAAGGCCTAGATGCAGTTGGAATGGTGAAATATGCGATGATGTAGAGTTTCATCCTTGGATAATCGACGAGAATGGTGGAGATGGAGTGAAACTTGAAAAGACACCGCAGGGTAAATAATCGTTTTATTTTAATTCATGGATTAACCACTGAAAAATGGGTTCAGTCGACCCGAAAAGATACCGCAAGTCGTCAATTAAGCCCCCTCTCTCAAATGAACGCCTCCCTCAGAATTAAGGGTCGCATCTTGCCTAAACTCTCATGTCATTGTTTATACCTATTTTAAAGACCTAATAGACGAGGCTACGATATATAGACCTATTTTAAAGCTAATAGGTCTTACAGATTTATGGGAGCACCCATCTCTGTATAGTACAAATAGAGTTCGTGCACTTTGCAAAGAGAAACTCAATCTCTTTTTCCAACAATTTTGGAAAAATGAGCTCCGCACTGCTGACAAAGATAGTATTCGTAACAGAAAACTGCGATCTTATAAGTTATTTAAGTATGAGTTTAAGATGGAACCCTATACAACCAGTCAAATGCCTTTCAGCCTGAAAAAGGTGTTATCAAAATTCCGATGCAGCGACCACGACTTACATATTGAGAAGGGGAGACACAAAGGTCTGCCAGTCGAAGAAAGACTGTGTACCATGTGCAAAGACAATTGCATAGAGGATGAGACCCATTTCCTCACAGAGTGCCCAGCATATGAGGAACTTAGAATGCCCCTCCTAAGATTGGCCAACGTTGAATCACTCCCTCCTAATCTGCAATTTGTTCAACTTTTGACGAGTAAGAGTGAGCCAGTGATATATGCCTTATCCAAATTTCTAAAAGAAGCATTAAAATTACGAAATGAAAACGGTTCCTAAAGGCCTTGCTGCCCCCATGCATTACTGTTACTGTTTGTTTTCTTTGATTCTTGTAATTTAGTTATTGTTAGTTTTAGTAATAATTATTGTTCGTGTTACGTTATTTTGTATTGCTGCCATACCTCATATGGAGGTAGTGCATTTGCATTTAAATAAATAAATAAATAA
>REGM01000003.1:2311337-2352232 GCA_004194415.1 Aurelia aurita
GGTTGATCCACGAGGAAGGAGCACAGGTGACATTCGTCTGTGGCATTCACTTTTTTTCAAATTATTCCCCCTTCCTCGTGGATCAACCAGCCTTCCAAAACCAAACAAACTCAGAATAAAATTACACCATAAGAAACGGGAGAATTTCAGCTTTAATTTGATATATTAATTATTTTGAAAAAATTCGTTGATTATGTGTTGCAAGACGAATGTCACCTGTGCTTGTTGCAAGACGAATGTCACCTGTGCTCCCCTAGTTCGGCTTTCGTAGCCTCGTTCCGATGGTAATGGTGTTTCTAAATAGGAGCAGGATTTTTTCTCGAACTTTGGCCTGATTTTTGCGAAGTAAAAATGTAGCCTGCGTCAACTTACCTGAGCAAATATTGTAGATAATTTATCAGAGATTTCGTTTGCCAAAAATGTGCATTCATTCAAAAATTTTAAAAGGTCGGGTATCGAGTAGGGGTTGTCGGGCGTGAATACGGTAGTTCTAAACTGACATATCGGTTGGAAATTTGAGACTGACGACAACGGGGAAGATGATTCAAAATTTGGTTTCAGATCAAAACAGAAAATATGCTAAAAGAAGTCTTGCAAACCGAACGATATATCATAGCTAAGATAGAACAGAAAGTAGGTAAATTATTGTCTTCTGTCTGACCAAACGAACTACTTCGTTGGTGTTGGACTTGATTTCGTTGTTTTAGATCTGCAGTGAAGTATATCAAGGACCGTTATTATCTTCAAGAAGTGATATGCCCTCATAGCCCTTGAGGTTGTTTTATTGTTAAAAATCTGTTGTATCGTTGGCTCTCCACTCCAAGGAGATCCTTTTCTGGTGTTTGAATCCTAAGAAACCCCTTTATGTGCTTTCTTTGAAACCCGAATCTTTAACCATCTAAAATCTGATGTAACCTATAAAATTTGTTTCAGGAACTGAAGCCGGGCCATATCCTCCGGAAATTGGACCTGGACAACACTGTATCGCAACATCATTTGGTTGGTTCAGAAGAAGCCAAACAATCGACTTGATGAAGAATGGATTTGTTCCCCATATGTTTCACAATCCCAATTTGAAGATTTACGTTTGTGAATGGTTAGTAAATTTTATAAATATCACTCCTGTACTTTTTCATCAAATTTTCCTAATGTTTCTGCCTTACAGCAGTGACTTGTACATACTTTAGCACGTGTCGTTCCTCTGGGAGAATGAAAGTGCCATCCCCAGGAGCATAAAAATTATTCCTGGTGATGTCATCCTCCCAAGAGGATAACACATGATAAAACGTGTTCAAGTCATTGCTGTAAAGTAGAAATATTCGGAAAATTTGTTAGCGATTTTTGGCAATTTTTGAAGGTTTCTTGAAGGGGCTTTCTCGAGAAAATCCTATACCATTTCAGAGCGGAGTGGCCGATTTCTGTAACTTAAATTTAAAATCAATTTGAACTGAACTTGTCCACTATTTGACTTATATTTGCCAATATTATTGTTGACATCGGGATTGTTTTTGACTTAACTGGTTCGGTATAATTAGACTGATTACATGTCGTAGTTTCGCTCCTCCGCCGAACTGATATACTCCGTCTGAGCGGTCTCGGTTTGGCTGGCGGTAGTCTCGTTTTGGTGAGCGATAACTATAGGACTCACTGTAATCAGTCTACGGTATAATTATCTTGTATTGTTTCCATTATTCATAGGTTTGCATCTCGCAGTGACTGTGAAGGCGAATACTACTTGAAAGCCGCATTGCTGAATGAAGATGAGAAAGAAATCCCTGGGTACACTTATGAGAGTGACGTTTGCAGAGCGTATGCTGATGAATGGGAGAAAGTGGAGTATAAATTTTTTCCAGTTCCTGATACAGCGAGATATGTACGATTTGAAGATGGCGGGAAAGATGTCAAATGCTGGGCGGGGAATTTTGGTGTGAAAATGGTTGGCGCTGCGGTTTATGCTGGGGAAGATTTTGGGCAGGAAGGAGAAGAATGTGTAGTCATGTGATTGCAATTATTTTTGCTAAATCTTAAAAAGGGAAAGCAGGCTGCTGAAATTTCTATTTTTAACCATATTTAAAATTTTCACGAATATTAAGAAAGAAAATCAACGAAGTATACTTTAATGTCCGTAATTTGTAGTATTTAGTTTTTATTTATTTTCATCTTCTATGAGCTATCAAGGCTGAACTTTGTGAAACATAGGATTTTGGTTTCCTATATGACAAAGCGATGTGAGAGCAGCAAGAATAGATTTTAAATCAAATCATATTAAACAGTGCGAGCGAAGTCTTGTGCTTAACTAAAACCTCGCAATCGCTTTGTCATATTGGAGACCAAATCGAAGACCTTTTATTTTACGAAGTTCACATTTATGTAAGCGCCCTAAGCAAGACACTTTCTGCTTTTTCAAGAGCCATCTAGAGTTATAATCTAAAATTAGGAATAATGTTTACTTATTATGAATAAAATGACGACGATCTTGAATCTTAAGTCCTTTGTATTCACGATTTAAAGCACATTAAAATGGCAAGACACCCGGTATCTTATTTTGTCTCTTATTCCCGGTATCTTATTCATGATTTAAAGCACATTAAAATGGCAAGACACCCGGTATCTTATTTTGTAATTAGCTATCATTGATTTGTGATTCTTTTTAGGTTCAGGCGCTTTTCACGATTATAGTAGAACTAAATGTCGTGATTTTGTCGTGTTTATAAAATCTCTGATTATTTGCAATAATAATGCGATATAAATGATATAATATGAACAAATATGATGTTTGTGATTCAAATCAGTTAGTTTTATTTATAAATTGTTTCCTCCAAGTTGTGCACTAATTTAGAACCCCATTAAAGTCAACAAAATTTCATAATTCTTGAAAGATTCAAGTACCGCTTGCTAAGCTCTTTTAAATGATACCTACCTTGCAGTATTTTGCAACATAACATAATGGTAGATCTATGACCAAAAACAATTTTACTCTCCTGCAAAGGTTTTGGTTTTGCTTTGGACCATGTGAAACAAGTTTGCATGGTTTGCATGGCACTATTTGACAAACCAAATTTCCCTGCCACNATACATACAATTCATTATCATTTTCTACTTCCAACAGCTAGCATTATGAGTGATGTTGAGGCCCAAGAGCATTATGACAGCTTCTTTGAAGATGTATTTCTTGAAATAGAAGAAAAGGTATTGATTGGTGTTTTACCTTTTCCCATAAATGATCCTTTGTTATATTCCACGTTTTACCATCCACATTTTCTTCATTGAAAAATGTCTTTGGCGTTCTTTGTTATATTGGTGAAGGTGAAGTTGCGGTTTTTAGCACCAAGCATATGGGATTGCAGAAGAGAGAAGACCTACTTGAGTCCGCGACCCATTGTCATGACGCTCAAGTGGTGGGGCTCGTACTGGGATCAAACCCTGTCCACCTGACTCTTCTGATTGCAAAGTCAGAGGATTACACCGCTGTGTCACAATATTGATACTATTGTGTGGAAGGAGCTAAGGATTTATCGCAAAAAGAAGTGGGTTCAACTTGATCAGGCAGCAAGCTGTACGTACACCTTATGCAAACATTTATCGCCGCGGTTGGTTGTTGTCTAAATTTTCACATTTGACACTTTCCTGCCTCTGAAGTCGAAGTAAACTTACTTAGCATTTTTCTATTCTCTTTAAGTATGGTGATGTGGAAGAAATGAATGTATGTGACAATCTTGGTGACCATCTCGTTGGCAATGTTTACATCAAATTTCGTTTTGAAGAAGATGCTGAGAAAGCTGTCACTGATTTGAACAACAGATGGTATAATGGTGAGTGTTCCAGGTTGTTACAATAATCTTATCACAGTATATAGACATTCCCTGTGTGCTTAATTCCCCTGCTCTGCTGTCTTATTGGTGGTTGATATAAGCACGTGTGCCAAATCTTAAACAAAGTTGATGTAAATGGTTATTTTATACATCTTTCTTTGATTGAATGGTTTGAAAGGAACTTTCGATAGTTTTCTGTAATTCTACCATTTAACTATTTTGATTTATTGATTATTTTCTAAATTACAGGGGTTTTTTCATTAAAAGAGTCCATGCAAAGTTTTGAAGAAAATTAAAACCTTGTAACTTGATAATAACAATAACCAACAAGCCGTGCTTGCCAATGTTCGGTTTACAGAAGGTGACAAGGTGTTGCCTTTCTGCTAAAATGATTTTTATGTTCAGCTATGAATTTTTCCTCCTAAAATCCAGGGATAACAGGTTGAGAATGAAGTTATTAATGACATCATTCTTATTTTTTTGTAAGATTTGGTTCATGGATTTGAGAACCAAAAGGTAAAACATTTTAATATAATTAGAAATACAGTAAGGTTTAATGATATAAAAGACTTGTCTTTTTATTACCTATTCTTCGGATCTTTTCAGGGCCGTAGGAAGCAGCGACAGATTGGGGGGGCTTTTGTTCTCAAAACGATAGAGAACAATGCATCTAATTTATACTTGTGACGTAGCACCATTGTTTTCAAAATTATTGGGGGGCACAAGCCTCCCTGCCCCCCCCCCCTGCTTCCTACGGGCCTGGGTCTTTTATGAGAGTGATTTTATTGAAATCTCGAATTTTCATATGTACAATAGTTTACGCAAATTGGCTGAAAAATGAGGATAGAGCCATTGCGTTCTGATCATAGCTGTGTGTCACCAATTCGACAAAATATTTTTGTCATATCTAAATTTGTCTTTGTTTGACAAAAGATTGTTTAAATCGTGCTCAGGCCTCATTAAAAATATTTGTCTGTGAGCAAATGGTGGGGGGGGGGGGGATCTGCCTGTAATCAAGGCACTCTGAGTACACTAAAGGTGCCAGCAACTAATGTGTAATGATATTTTGTGCCTGCAAGCAGCTCTTGCGCGCTCGCACACATTAATGAGGCCTGGTCGTGTTAATCATTTTGGTTGATTAAAAAGCGAAGTATTGTAAACCTTGATTGAGGCTAGCCAGTGGAAACTAGAATATTCCTACTCGGTGACCCAAAAAAAAAACTTTACGAGTGAGATCGCAATTGCCTGCTTGAAATCAAAACTATCATCGCTTGCTTTGTATTGACCAAGCAACATCTCAAAAGGTTGCTGGGCTTTCAAACTAAATGCTGGTAGAAACTTTTTGTTGATAATGTTCGGTCCCAGTAAGCAAGAAGCAATGTAGCTTGTGACGTTTTTTGGGTCACCCAAGTATACCCTCTGCCAAGTGAGGCTTTTCGTAGAAGACAACTAACTATTGTCATTTAAGATTCGATTGAAGACTCGCTAACATATTGATATTAACTGACGTTATTAGATTTTCTGTATTTTATCACTGAACATTCTCTCTTTATATTCTCAGGCCAACCTATCTACGCAGAGCTGTCTCCAGTGACAGATTTTAGGTAAGTTAAGCAACTAACGATTGATTGTTGCAGAATTTAAGAAAACCTTAATTTTGCATGTAAAAAGTTTCCATTTCAAATTGAAATGATGGTTGTAAATTGAGATTTGAAATCAAGTTACAGTAGCATTAACAAAATACATTAACAACCAAAACTTTTGATATGAGAAATGTTTGTCTGAAACCTGTTTTGGTTGAAATTTCAGCCTATTTTTGCTGGAACTTTTTTTCTGCAGTATCCTTTTTCTGTGTGTTCAGTTAATACTAAAGAAGGTAAAATCCAAACTGTATAAGACATTCTAATATATTTTCTGTTTTTTTCTTCTTCTTTGTTAACGTATTTACCAAAGGATGATGCCTCCATAAATTATTACAAGTTTGAAGAATCACTAAAATTTTATGATAAGATTTTTTGTCTTCATTTATTTCATTGAAAAGCCAAATTATTTTTCTAAGTAAAGTGTATCTCATTGAGAGCTTCAAATCAATCAAATCGTTTTTAATTAAATGTCTTTGAAGTTACCAGATTTTGCTCATGCTAGATACCAATAATAGTGTGTGATTTTATTCATTTTTCAGGGAAGCATGCTGTAGGCAGTACGAAATGGGGTGAGTTTTACCTTTGAAATACCTTGTCATTGGAAATTAATGGTGAATGAAATTACTGTGGATTTATAAAACTCACGTTAATTTAAGTTGCATATATTTTGTTTAGCGTCAGTTTTATGTGCCTTGATTAAGAGAAGTGTTGATGAAAAAGGCTTTAATTTCTAGTACAATTTTTCCTGTACTAATCTTATGATTCAAGACGATTTCAAGGTCACTATCACTTGTTTCTTGGTGTGTTGCAGCATTTAGTGCTGTTTAGGTCAAGCTTGGCTTGACTTGAGTTGTCCAGTTCTTTTTCAGGTTAAATCACGTTGTGAAATAGAAATTGTTCTGCTTTAAAAAATTGTTTTCGGTTTTTCGTGTTAATTTTCTTTAATGTGTCTTTGATGGACAGGCCAAAATAAGGCGATTGCAAGCCCATGAAGGTATACTGAACGACCGATTAGTCAAACTGCGAATGTAAAAAAACAGACTGCACTAAAGATAGGCTAAAACTTACGTAGCTAACCCACTAATTGTAGATGCTGGGTGGATAAGACAAGCCATAACATATTTTGAAAGGTATATTAGAAGAAGAAGGATGTATCTAAATATCTGCCACCAAAATTTTATTTATCTACGTCAGGAGCTTCAGGAGTCATTAAGTGTCTTTAACTGAAATTTTCCTTTTTCATTGTAGTGAATGCACCCGTGGAGGATTTTGCAATTTCATGCATCTTAAGCCCATTTCAAGGGAACTGAGGTTTGTCTTTTAGTTATTTTTTGACCCCTTAAATGTCAATAAAGCTTTGCAGTGTAAATTTTGAATGACACTCTCCTGTATATTTTCACTCAAGTTTAAACTATATTGAATACAAAAAGGAATCTGTCGCCATAGCTAAATTGTTTTTAGCGCAGTGATAAGAAAAATGGATCAGGTCGGTGTGGGTTGAGTTTAATTAAATTTAATTTNTTTTGAAAGGTATATTAGAAGAAGAAGGATGTATCTAAATATCTGCCACCAAAACTTTATTTATCTACGTCAGGAGTTTCAGGAGTCGTGTCTTTAACTGAAATTTCCCTTTTTCATTGTAGTGAATGCACCCGTGGAGGCTTTTGCAATTTCATGCATCTTAAGCCCATTTCAAGGGAACTAAGGTTTGTAGTTTATAGTTTTGTTTTACCAGTTAAATGTCACTTAAGCTGTACAGTGTAAACTTTGAATGCATTTAATCATTAAAGGATGACACTCTCCTGTATATTTTCTCTCAAGTTTTAACCATGTTCTATACGAAAAGGAATCTGTCGCCATAGCGTAATTGATTTTTAGCTCAATGGTAAGAAAAATGGATCAGGTGTGAATTGAGTTTAACTGAATTTTGATTCATTTACAGGCGTCGACTTTATGGAAGAAGACGAGGTGGTGCAGGAGTTGGAGGTGGAAGGCCAATGTGAGTTTGCTTCTCTGTGGATTACTCTAGACTACTATGTTTTCTTTCTTTTCTATACACGTTGAGTCAAACAACAAATATATCCACAATTTGGAGAATTATAATTCAAAATTGCTTATTCAATGCAAAAATTTCTAGCTATTTCTTTAGAGTCCAGAAAAAGTCACGGCTGCACGGCGCGGCTGTGAGCCGGAGGAAGGTTTTGCTTGTTAATGAAATATTTGAGGAAGATTTAGCGATTTTTGTAAGAAAGATAGGAGCAACTGGTTTAGAAATTTTAGGTTTACAAACAACGCGAGGAGTTCCAAAAATCTGGTTATTTTGACTTTATCAAATAAGGAAGGTTTAACTAACGAAATTTGCATCCGGAGGAAGGTTTGATCTTTTTGTGGATTCTGTATTTCTATGCACGAACATATTTTTTGAGAAGTTTGTAAATATTTATGCAAATAGTACGTTTTCTGCGTAAAATATTTTTTAATCAAAATCTATATAAGTGCATTTCTGGGATATCAAAGGAAGTCTAGGTAAGCCTATGAAAAAGGATAATATTTCCACGCACCAGGTGTAAATATTCTTCATAAGAACACTGATGGGAAAGAAAGATAACACAAAGGAATATTGGGGGGAAATACTGAATTCTTGTGAATAATATTTTCATATAGTCTGTCTCAAATTAGATGTCACGTGAAAATTCCCGTGAATAACAGAAATTGAAGTATTTTGCAGGTGTAATTTTGCGTTATCGCAAATCTCACGTGACATCTAATGTGAGACAGACTTTGATTAATACCTGCTATATTAAAACTTGCTTTTTCCTCAACAGGGACAATTCGCCAGGCCGGTCGGGGGGGTCACCACCACGTCGCAGAGGACGTTCCCGATCAAGGTCACCTCCAAGATTTAGGAGAAATTACCGCGGAAGTCGTTCAAGAAGCAGATAAGCCTGTTATCACAACTCACGAAGCTTTCGTACCTTTTTGTTATCGTACCTGACTTTTTTCACCGCTCAAGTCCTTCAAGAAGCACATAAGAACCAGCATAGCTTCCAAATCTTTAAAAAGGTCAGTGTAAAGTTCTATGACCTATTTTCTTTAATTGAATGACTTAAAAGGAATTTTAGCTACTTTACTATAGTTCTGCCGTTAGACTTTTTGGAAATCTTCCATATTTTCAGAATTAGAGAGTTTTTCTTCTTTCTTAAGGAATTCAAGAAAAGTTTAGAAAAAAACTTAAAACCATCGTAGTTTCTAAACTTTTTGAGGAAACATAGAATAATTTTCAAAAAAGCCATAGTTTATGAATGTCTACAATATGGTATCAAGCGCAAGTCTTTCGCTCTTCTGGTTTACGATTTAGAAATTTGATGACGTCACATCCTCAAAAGAGTTGAAATATAAAATACGCTGTAATTCTGAAAATATGTAAGATTTCCGAAAAGTCCAACGGTATAATTATAGCAACGCAGCTAAAGTTTCTTTCAAGCCATTCAATTCAAAGATATAGGTCATAGAATTTCACACCGACCTTTTTAAAGTTTTTTAAAGATTTGGAACCCATGCTATAAGAACCTGATATCAAAACTCAAGCAACATTGATTTTTATTTGTTATCGTAACTGCTTTTTTCGTATTAAGTTTAGACTTTTGTCATATCATTACAGTACAAGATAAACACTAACTGTTTAAAACAAGTCTGCATCTGCTTTTGTCTGCCTTCATACTTTCCCTCTCGAGGGACATATCACTCCCTGAATATCTTGTCCGCCTTTTGACAAAAACCTTTTTTTAAAGCCCTTAAACAGCCCTTACAATTCTGTTTATTAATAAATCACGTAAGCTTTTCCAAAAGAGTGATACCCCTCTCGTTATTTTTCCTATGTTGCTGTGCGAGACTCATTTCCCAGTGCTAAACCATGTTCAACCGGATTTCATGACGACAGAGTTCAAGAACTGGCCCTATTTTGTGCATCAGTCAGTCAAGCCACTGCCTAAAAATGTTACAAATTAAAAATCACAAAACGAGAGGGCTTGATCGAATGCTCTGCTAAAACAAGATCCATTCTTGATAATAGTAATCAAATTTTGTGTGAATATCTAGGTTTATTTCTTTGGTGATCTTAGTGAATTAGTTTGAAAGCTTGTTTTGAAATGATGCTTACAGAATCTGAAAGCTGAACTACAATGGAAATACCGAAATAGTAAATGTAGACAACACATTTTACTCTGCGTTTTAACTGAAGACTTACTCTTTTTTTTATATACACAATCTAAAAAATTGCAGTTTAAGAAACATATTTTCGAAAAACGATACCATAGGGAGCATAATGTACATGTCAACCCAGTGACCTTTACAATTAACAAAATACTAAGATACTAATAATGGAAAGGCTATACCAAAGTTTCTGTTGGTCTCTCCTTAGGGAGAACCGCTTAAATAGAAAAATATAGATGCCACTGCTCGATTAGAAATCTTAAATTTAAGCGCCTTGGCCTTACTCTGATCAGTGTAAGATCAAAATATTCAGCAAAACAGTCGTGTTACTCGATGAAGAACTGGCGAAAGCCCGGGGGGGTACTTGACTTTAATTAGTACGGGGGTGGGCACCCCAAGAAATAATTTTTTGACCCATCTTTAGGATTTTCCCCTCCAAATGATACCCGGCTTTAGAAAAAAACGGCGAAAAGTATACTCCAAAACGTTAAAAATGCACAAAATACTCTTTTCGACAACCGGCTTTAGAAAAATTGCCTTCTTTCGATACCCGGCTTTAGAAAAACGAGGCGAAAACGATACCCGGAAAGGAGTGCACATCCCGTCAGCAAAATATACTAATTAACCCCCCCCCCCCGGGGGCGAAAGACAGAGCGATATGACCTATGAAATGAGAAAGAAAAAAGAAAAAATAGTTTTGTCGCATGAAAGAGAGGCCTAACAATTCAACTCAATAGATATACGGCCTAGGCAGGATTCGAGGTTTTCTCGCAAAAAGCAAGAAAAGGTGAAGCAGAATGGAAGAAGGCGGAGGAAGAGGCAAGCCAAGAGACGATGATGGAAGGGATAGAAGAGGAGAAAGAAGAGATAGAGGTGGCAGAAAAAGAGAAAGGAGAGGCAGAGATAACAGAGATAAAGACAGGGGGAAGAGAATGGAAAGACCACGTCCACATCCAATTGTATGTTTGAAAATATTGTTTGTCGCTTTGCCCACCCCCTCTACAGGTCGAAGCTCAAAGCCAACAGGACACTAATGCAAACTTATGTTTCTCCTAATCCTCTAAACTAACCCTGTAATGTCTCGTTCAACTCCTAGTCCTACCCTGATGACCCCCCCCCCTCGACAAAAATTGTTTGCACCATCAATGCCCGGGGGCATGGTCAGGGTAGGAATTGAACGAGACATAAGACCCTCAGAATCCTAAAATCCTTACTATACACTTATACACTCAACCCACATTTAATAATAAAACTGTGAATTTTGTCAAAAAAATATACNAGACGATGATGGAAGGGATAGAAGAGGAGAAAGAAGAGATAGAGGTGGCAGAAAAAGAGAAAGGAGAGGCAGAGATAACAGAGATAAAGACAGGGGGAAGAGAATGGAAAGACCACGTCCACATCCAATTGTATGTTTGAAAATATTGTTTGTCGCTTTGCCCACCCCCTCTACAGGTCGAAGCTCAAAGTCAAAGCCAAGAGGACACTAATGCAAACTTCTGTTTCTCCTAATCCTAAACTAACCCTGTAATGTCTCGTTCTGATCAGCTGATGACCCCCCCCCCCCTCGACAAAAATTGTTTGCACAAATGCCCGGGGGCCGGGAATAAAACTGTGAATTTCGTCAAAAAATATACCTAGGGTGCTCAAATATGCAAAAGCATAGTTTCCTGTCTGGAAATCAATTTTTACTCAAAAACAATTTAAAAACAGGTTGTTTTATTATTTTAGGAAAAACAAGCAGCTTCTCCACAGCAAACTCCCATGAAGCCACCAATTATCCTAACAAAGCCGATGGCAGAGAAGGTACAGTACTGTATATGACAAAACAATTGTTTTGCTTAAAAATTGCAAGTTAACTTCCATGTGAAATAGCAAAATACACCTATTTTTTATAAGAAACAACTTATATATAAGAAACTGTAGGCTCAATTTTTTTAAACTCAAGAAGCTACCCTACCTGAATTTAAAAAGCTAAGGAACTTTTGTAGTTTGCAGCTGTTTTCCCCAGGTCATTTGAAAATGTTTTGACACTCTACAGTAATAGCAAATGTTTTGACATTGTTTTGAGTGCGAATTATGTTATACCATGTTTTGAGATTTTACTAAATAATTTGGAAACCCTTCTAACAAAAATATATTAGCTCTACACTTAGGAGATTAATAATATAAGAAACTCGTAAAACACTGTTGGTTGCAAAATGGCCCTAAAATTTAAGAAACTGCCTACCAACCCCGGACCCAAGTTTCTTATAAAATGATAAGTTACAGTGTGTTCTTTTTAGATGATGTTACTGTATGTGTGTGTACATGTGATTTTAACTCTCATTGTCTTTTATTTTATATAATTAAAGTGCATAAAGTTTTGTAAATTCATAACATTTTTGAAAAGAACACAAAATTTTGTGCCACAGCATTAAAAATGATAATTATTTGAATAATATTACAATATGTTTGATAGGTGTTGCAAGAATCTCAAGGAAAGGAACAGCCAGTAGTAATTGCAATTCAGAAGAGGTACAGTATGTGCTGCAGGCCTTTTCGTGAGGAAATATCCACAAGGGCAGCAAATCGCCCACGTAGTTAAGCTTGCGAGGGCAATCGCCCCCTTAAAATAGTCTCGCATTTTTACTCTTTTTACTGATAGGCAATGAAAGCTTTCAACTTGTTATGTTGTTCTTGTACCAGTGATGCTCTCCTTCACCTGACTTATTTTACATTTGTGAAGAGAGAAGAGAGTCTGCTCACAGGTACAGACTTATAGCGAAAAGATTTTATTTCATTTGGTTTGTAATATTCTTCCTCCTTGCTCCCTTTTTTTAACCTTCAAGTTAGAGAAAGGTCAAATCAGTTAGGCCAATCACTTTCCTGTTGTCCCATTTGATTAAGTATGAAGTTCCATTCAAGATCAATAAAGATTCCAGAAAAGTCATTAACAGATTATAGAAGGGGATTAGAGTAGAGAATATAAGCCCCTGAAACAAAACAACCAGCTGCAGAAAGTTAAATCAGAGAAAGTCTTTTTTACCGAATCGTTTTTGATCTTCGGGGGGCGAAATACCTTCTCGCAAGGGCGGTCGATAGCCCGCGTAAACAATTTTGCGAGGGCGCTGGCTAGGGTGAGGGGGATCGCCCGCGTAAAACGAAAAGGCCTGGTGCTTACAAAAAATGGTTCAATCATTTGCATAATATTTAAGTTTCTTTCTTAGAGCATCTGGTTTAAGATAACAGTGTGGTCAGCTTTCATCCTTCTGGATTTGTCACAAAATTTGACAGAAATAACTTGAACAATAAGGTGTACTTTGGACCCCACAGTATCAACAGGAAATATTTTGCTGTTCTGCTTCTCTGTAGATTCCAAACCAGAAATCATAACGATTTCATGAAATAAGAAATTTATTTACAAAAATCTATTTTTTTTCTCTAAGAATTCTTTAGAAAATCCTCAAAAATTATTTTGAATTTCATTTGAACCTCTCAAAATTCTTATCAGAATGTGAAGAATTCTGGTGGATTCTGGTGATGTATTATGCACAAGGCCTGAGCTGTATGATATTTGTTGATAAAAAGTCAAAATCTTAATCTGTATTATATTTTTTGATAAATATAAAAATCTTGTCAATATCAATTGCTCTTTTTCATGATGTGAATCAGAGAAGACATGAGTGCATCATCAACATCAATACTATCATCAAGTCTTGGAGCATCAAAACCAATCAATATTGATTCTGCAATCAACCAATCCCAAACTTCTGATTTATCATCATCGCATCAAGAAGAAAGACATGATCATTCACAAGTGCAACTAAGTTCAAGTGCTCCACCTCAGTCTTCATCTACAGGAGGTATGAGAAAATTTCTAAGATGTAAAATAAAAAAAGCATGAAACCATAGAATTGAATTTTCAAAATTGGCATTAATAACATGCACTTTCAATTTCCTACCGGGTGTCCCAAACAAAAAGTACTCCTNAGAGAAGACATGAGTGCATCATCAACATCAATACTATCATCAAGTCTTGGAGCATCAAAACCAATCAATATTGATTCTGCAATCAACCAATCCCAAACTTCTGATTTATCATCATCGCATCAAGAAGAAAGACATGATCATTCACAAGTGCAACTAAGTTCAAGTGCTCCACCTCAGTCTTCATCTACAGGAGGTATGAGAAAATTTCTAAGATGTAAAATAAAAAAAGCATGAAACCATAGAATTGAATTTTCAAAATTGGCATTAATAACATGCACTTTCAATTTCCTACCGGGTGTCCCAAAAAAAAAGTACTCCTGTTTGAAAAATCACCAAAATTTAATTACAGGGCCGATCTTTAATTTCTCTTTTTGGCAAGTAGATCAAAGACCAAATTATTTTCCCAGGTATAGCTGATCTTGTGATTGGTTTTAAAATTAGCAAAATTGGCTCTTTTTAGGGCTGCCTGGTTTTGAAGCATACTGCAAAAGAGCACTGATGATTACCAGATTAATTTCTTTTTGTAAATTAAGCTTGGTCATAAATGTCAGAGAGAAATGCGAACTATATTGTATACTTGAAGGACAATGAAAAATCTCCAAATAGTGGCTCCTAAGCAGGATTTACTATGTTGCTTAAAGAGTATAGCCCAGAATAGAGTTTTTAAGCCAGTCACTTTATACCCTTTGGGTATTGAAAACAAACATTTTATTATTTTTAAATATATTTGGATCATTAGCAAAAGAGATCAAAAAGAAAATTTTATAATTGGTTTGATAATCGAGTTTTGGTGATTTTTTAAACAGGAGTACTTTTTTGGGACACCTGGTATAAATAAGTAAATCTTGTCAAAGATTTTTATAAATTTTGATAAAACATGTTTTTTCAGTATTTTTCTTATTACCTTCGCAGTGACCGTGAATCCAAAAGTGGTTGATCACTTAGTAACTGGTCTTGCTGCATTGCAAGCAACTCCACAAACAACAATGAATCATGCTACAAAGGTTGTTGACGAAACTTTTCACTGGAGTGATAAAGCTCTTTCAGTAGGTATTTTTTATGGTTGATATCTCTTGTGATTCGTTTTATGATCCTTATATCATGCGACTTTTCAAACAAGTACAATAAAAGTTTGATAATCAAAAATAGGCAACACATCACTGTAGTCTTAAGTTTGAGACCTTTCTGTGTTCTCTTACGACATTGCATATGATAAAAGTCTAGCTGTTTGGCCTATTAATTGTTAGAACCTGTACTTTGACAAGAGCTAAAAATACAAAGTTTGATTTGTTTCCATCAAGACTTGTTCTTTCATTTCTTCAAGGTGTCCTCATAACTTCACTGAGTTTTCAAAAAAAATTTACTATTGCTAATGAAGGCATGCCCTAAGAATTCTCACATTTACCGTTAATTCATTCCATTTTTAAGAGCAATATTATGAATGAAAGCAATTTCAAATGAAAGCAATTATATGAACGATTTTCAAAACCCTGAAATAAAGTTGATCTTAACCTTGCGTTTTTTTATCTTTTTTCAGTCGTTGCTTGAACAAACTGATTTCATCGTCGTTGGCGTTGTTGGTTATCAAGGAGCTGGAAAATCAACTGTTCTATCTATGCTTGGCGAAGGGAGAAATAAGGATGCAACCAAGGGGTAGACCTTAATCAATTTTTATCTAATTCTCTTTCGGTAATATTATCTTTCGCAACGAATTACAAATGCGAGATCCTTGATAAAGACAACTCTTTCCCAGTTATGGAATTCATTTGTCAAAATCTGATTATTTTCTACCGGTACTGTTTTATGGGTCGAACCATTACTATTTTAATTTCGCCCAGAGCATCACAACGAATCTCAATCCTATGCGTTTCCTTTTTCAGTGGATATTTATTTCGACCTCAGAGCAAATCAGATGTTGTAAGTATTTAGATCATTGAAGATTTTTTCTCTTTAGCCAACTTTGAATTCTTCGTCTTGTTCAAGTGGCCATTTTTATGCTCCAACGTAGTTATTGATTAATGATTAATTGATTGATTAATTGATTAATCAAGCATTTCGTTTCTGGAAATTTATTGTTATACAGAAGGAACCTTCTTCCTTGATTGTAAAAACATAGGTAGTGTGTAATTCATCAAAATCTTGTAGTCTTATACCATTTACTTTCATATATTGCAAATTCTTTAGGCTCGGTATTTCTCATGTTTCAATGAGCACCAATTTCTTCCAGGAAAAATCATTGCACAGAACAGAAGGAATCGATTTCTATGTGACGTCAGAAAGACTTATTCTTCTTGATACTCAAGTAAGACGCTATTTCACTGCTATTTTAGCCTTACCTCTGTTGAGAATCCTTTTAAAGGCAAGGTACATTCCCCAACGAAATTCTGGCATAACTTTTAAAGACTTCAATACTGCACCTCAGTTATTCAGTCCATATTTGAAAACTAAACAAAACACTAACGTGCCCTTCAATAGACTGTTTGATCCTGCTCTCGTTAAGCACGAGCTAACAAATTGTATTAATTTATCTACATTTTACTGCCAGGGGACATCTATTTTTTTCAGTCATAAGTTTGATATATAACATTAAAGACCCATTGCTAACCATGATCCTTTGCTGCCCCAAAGTCGACTTGCGTATGATATAAAAGTCATTTCTGGCCTGGGTTCTGTTTGCTTTGCTTTTCATTCAGCGCGAAAAGGATCATGGTTAGCAATGGGTCTTTAATCTGATCATTTTTCTTCCTAGCCTTTGCTTAGTCCATCAATACTTGATAGATTTCTACGACACGACAAAAAAGTTCCGTCTGACTTTGGAACAGCAGAAACATGCGTTGAAATGCAGGTAATTTCTAATGATAATATAGTATTTTATTTAGATGTTGTAACACTCTCTATTTTACCAACAGTTTAGGGTTATCGTTTTATAATGAAACATCGTAAAAGCTCTCATTTTATAAAACAGATTATAGATATAGTTTGTCAAAAAATTAGCTTGAAAATTTGAATCTGTTGCCAATTTTTACCAGCAGTATGGAATGGAACGCAACGGTTTCCAACGACTTTCTTTTTTATTAACCTTTAAACGTTAAATTGAATCCTTTGAAACTCCTTTTTCTAATTTTTGTCTTACTTCCGATAGTCACTGCACATCTTGACCTTCCTGTATGCTGTCTGTCATGTTGTTGTTGTTGTCATGGACCATTTTACGGAACTTAGTCTGCTAAAGTAAGTCATTTGAATGGATCGTCATAATAGACGATTCCGCAATCGAATGCGAAGGCGCTGTTCGCGTTGCATCTCGGGATCGCATGGGGGCTTGGAATTCAAATCGAATTCGAATCCGATTTCGAAGTTGTCGAAGCTAGTGTTCTCGCGCGTAAACAAGCCCCCATACGATCCCATGATGCATAGCGTCGAGCGCCTTCGTGTTCGACTGCGGAATGGTATATCATTAATACAGTATGCTTCTGCTTCCTGTAATCTGGGCATAGGAGGATACTGTGTCAGTCGAAACCGATGTTTCCAACCTTGCTTTGTCGTTTTTTACCTTTACAATGTTGTGATACAGTTTTATGCTATCATTTTGCAATCAGCGAAACATTTTCTTGCTTACCTGGTATGTGGTGAAGAGCCTCGTCTGAAATTTACGGCTTTCTACATGTTAAAACCTCAAGCATTGACCCAACCTAATCTTTAAAAAAGATTGTAATTCTGTTCTTTAGGTTTCTGAAGTCAGCTGAAATGTTAAAGCCTTCTTCTGTTGCCCATTCAGGCCAGGATGGCTCATCAACGTATGTATACCGTCAAGTCCTTTACTTTTGTATACTTGATCTTTAGTGTACTCTTTTAAATTTCCAAGGATTGTCGCCTATAGCATCTTGCAGATGTTACGTTTTGGCAATTAATTCTTTATCCTGAAGTATTTCATGCGTTTTTAATGTAGTGTTATTGGTTTTGCGTCGAAATCGATTCAAAATGATAATCTGTAAAATTCCACTAAACATTTACATAGAACATAGCTCTGTATAGTCATATAACCCAAATTTGAGAGCTAAGTGTTCGAATCCCGCTTTATAGTCATTTGATTGCTGACACTCCTCTTTTGAACTTTAATTTTTTTCCCAAATGCTCGCCAGTTGTTTCCTTATTACTCTTATATTTTCAGCTATAACATACTTTTACTTCGTATAACATACTTTTACATAAGGCTTTATTGTTTTATTTTAGCACGAATGCTGAAGATTTAGATGAATATTTCCCACATATCGGTACGTCATGCTGAATCAATTTTGATCCATATTTTATCATAGAATCTTTTTCATTCATTCATTACTTTATTCTAAGTAGGCTGGAAAGATTTCTAGCTATATTACAGCTAATTTAGGCCTACTATGCATGCCGCATCCAGACACGGGGCCCCTAGTTTAACGTCCCTTCCGAAGGACTTTACGAAGAATCTTGCCACTCAATATTTCTTTTATGCCTTGTTTCAACGTTCTTATTCATTCGTAAGATTTTTAACAAATTTTTATCTACAGAGCAGAGTAAGCAATTGGAGCTCGTATCAAAGCCAATAAGATTTCTAGCACAACGAACGAAAATTCACCGCCTGGTAGAAATAAACGAGGGCCATATCACTCCATGAAAATCTCGTAGGCCTTTGGCAAAAATCTTTTTGTTGTCAAAAAAATCCATAAAAATATCACTAAAAGTCCTTTTGTTTCGAAAAATCTCATACGCTTTTTTGAAAGAGTGGTACAACCCTCGGTAATAAAGCTTCGTGCTAAATGTAGGCGTAGGAACTGTTATGAGAGCATTGCATTTTTTTTTCAGTTTTCACCTACAATCGATGTGGAAGAGAAAGTTTCAGTGCTGATAATCTTCAAGAGATGTGCCAAGTCACTGATAGATTCTTCCAGCATTCAAGATTAAAGAGCCGGGGTTAGTTGCAGCTTTTCTGCACATAATATTGTAACAGACCTTATTTTCTTTAGTATATCGTCTGGCCAAAGCACCTACAAGGGGCGCATAACCGAAGCCGACAAAACCACCCCTACTGGCAACTCATTCCAGGAATTTAAGCTTTTCTCCGAGGAGAGAAGCATACAGAACTTTTAGGATGAGCGAGCGGTGGTACTTCCCCAGGCGGCCAGCCAAGGGCTCGAACTCACGACCTTCCTCATAGAAGGCGAGAGGGCGAGCCACTATGCCAACCTACCACCTATCTGTTCTGCAACGAAGTGTTCATCCAGTGCTATTTTTCTACACTTTTGGGGAACTTTCCGAAGTTTGGAATATAAGTGAAAGTAATCGAAGCTCGATTTGCAGTAAGTTGCTACTGTATTCTGATATAATGGTTAATTTCTAATTTCGGCTAGTCTGCACTTTAGCGGACCAGCTTTCAATATCGGCAAGTAATGTGTCATGGGATAAAGGTTTGGGCCTTTGGGTCAGGGTTAGGTTTTGGGAAAAGGGGTTTTAGGGCAAGTTAGTGTTAGTTAGGGTATATTAGGGTTAGTTAGGGTATGATAGAGTTAGTTAAGGTAAGGTAGGGTTTAGTTAGGGTTGGTAGGGTGTTTGTTCAAATACGTTCCCGAGAGATATGACATAAAGCTGGTCCGCTAAAGTGCAGTCGTCCCCTAATTTCTCTGTTTTATGCTCATTTCTCCTCTTTTTTATCTTATCTGACGATATGCTGTGACCAGTGTCAGATCTATGCCACAAAATACTTTGCAGAAACTTATTTTGATTTTTTATCGTTTCAGGAAGTGCTTCAATATTCAAAGCAAATCTATTACCATGCTGCAAGCTGAAACCCTTTTATGATTACCAAGATCTCAACTTATTCGTTTTGCCTGAAATCGAGGATAAAGACAATAAATTTGGTATGTTAACATATTTTAATAATATACCCGGTTTGCTAAATATACTTCCAATTTTTTGCTAGCTAGTTACCAAAATTGAAGGCTTGGAATTCCAGCATAACCATCAAATCTTTAAAAAGATTGCATGGATGGTCATTGAATCTTCCCTTTGATTTAATGGCTTAAAAGGAACTTTGGGTACTTTGCTATTATGGTTCATTGGAACTTTTTGATATCTTGATTATTTTCGGAATTACAGCGTTTTTCTTTTTATTTTAAAAATTCATGATAAGTTTTGAAAAAATTAAAAACATCGTAAATCCTAAATCAATGGAGGAAAAAGCGTACAATCTTCGAGAAAACCATAGTTTATGAAGGTCTACAATATGGTGGTAAGCAGAAATCTGTCGCTTTTCTGGTTTATGATGTAACAATTTGATGACGTCACAACCGAAAAACTGGTTGAAACANAAGATTTGATGCCTATGCTTATACTCATTACATAAGTCTCAGTATCGCTCATTGAATTGGATGGTAGCCTAAGCTTGTCATTCCGTTGTCGTTGTTGTTGCTTTTTGCTACTCAATTTATCTGTTAAAATTCTGTTAAAAGTTTCGAAGAGCATGACATTGAAATTTGCTAAATTCCTTGATGCAACTGTCAAAAATATGAAGTCTATCTTGGAATACTAGGTATTTTTATGCCCAACAGATAAATTTGTCTCATTGCAGAAGTTGTTAGAAAGTACCCCTACATTTCTACAAAATTTTCTTATATTTTTAAACATTTTTATTTTCGATCGTAGACAAAGAACAAACGAGATCTCAATCAACATATTATGGTCATCCTTCATTCCTTTCATTGGTTTCATCATTACGAAGTCAGCTATTATCAATGCCAAGACAACATTTAACACATCATTCTTTGACTGAACGAAGCTGGTGAGTGAATCTTAAGCCTGGTTCACACTAGGTCGTTGAAGTCGCTGGAGTCACTGGGGTCCTTGAGACGAACGACCCAAAAGACCCAAAAGACCGAATGTGAACGGCAAAAACTCAGTCATTGGTGTCGTCAGGGTCATTGGGGAGTATCTTTTCGCCGTTCACATTCAGTCTTTTGGGTCTGTTGGGACATTTGTTCCAGCCACCTCAACGACTCCAGCGACTTCAACGACCTGGTGTGAACCAGGCTTTAACAATATTCCGGGGCACTCACAGAGAACAATTCGAAAGTACATTTCATCTCCCTTGAGAGTCAAGAAGCCAATCTTCAAAGAAGTACTAAACTTTATGATCGCATCCTTTTTAAAGATTGATTTTTTAACTGTTGGAGGAGATGAAGGTATATCGTGCATTATTCTGTTTAAGGACATTTCTTACGATTTGATCGAAGGTTTCAAGGCCTTTTTCATGAAGCTTGCAACTTCGTAAAATCGCATTTACCTGTATCTTCAGTTCTAAAAAACTTCGATGAAAATCGCAAACATGTTTCAGTATTTCAGTTTAACTATCAGAATTCGATTCATTCCAATCCTTCTAGTACTCGAAGCACTACGAATCTTCAAACACCTAAAAATATTTGGCGCACCTGGTATGGGGATAGCTACGATGATGCAGTAACTTTAATGGACGTCAAGGTCAAATAGAAATACTAATTCCCAGCAGGCTAAGAGGCTTATTTTGAGGCAATTTCAATTCAAGAAATTTAAGAAATTTAGCTTCAACAACTTTTAAGATTACCTTGTAGGGGTTTTTTGGTATTTTTGGTTATTTTCTGTTTGTATTGTGTGTTCCTTGCTCCTCCATAGTGTTCTACATGCTTTCTTAAGAGTTAAGATCTTCACAAGGCTACTTTAGGAATTTTTTCCCACTATGGACACAGCAATTTTTCACTAACGTGAGCATTTTCAAAAACCCAGCCTAACGGACTCGAATGTGATTGTTTGGGGAGTCCTGTAAGTTTTTGCAAAATATATCGGTTTCTTTGATCGAGTAAGGATTTTTCTAGATAATTTGACTTTTTGAGTGAAAATTTCACTTTGATTTGTTAAATTTTGTGGTGCCAAGTTCAGTAAATCCTTGTTATTCAACGAACTGCTATTCGTAAATGGGAGAACTTTTTGACAAATCCATTTCGCAGTATCATTTTTGACAATTAAATTGAAAACCATTGAAACGTTGGATTGAGTGAAATTTCCACTGTTCATCCCACTGATAACGTGTTATCGTATGCTTGCCTCACCTAAGACCCGGCACTGTGCGTCAGTACAAAAATTAACGTGCTTCTCAAGACAGATTCATTCCTTCTCCCGTCTCATAACTTATTCATAATGTTTCGAAATGATTTTCAAATTAACGCAATCAAAAGTCGCCGCTTGAGCAAATTTATTTAGTGCAGGTCATTTTGAAATAGTTGTTAATTTTTACAGTTTGTCAAATAGAAATCATGCGATATTAGCTTTTCTTATCTAATGAAAAACATACTGATCAAACGGGATGACTTTACATAAAGCTTCTCGTATAACTTTTAATTATTCAGCCATTCTTCAATAGCTTGCTGTACCACCAGTGCACCCAATGAATATACTATGCTACAGAGTACGTCAGAGCCTCTTGTGATGATACTTTTCTTCTCCTGAAATTTCGACTAATTTGTATGATTGTTGACAAACCTTCTCGTGCATATAAATTGTTTCTCAGGAACGAAATAACTAATTTTGACCTTGTACCCTCTAAGATCTTAGTTTTCGTGGCAGCGACAGACAATCTAAATAATAGGATCGTTAATCATGAAATCATGGTTTCCCCTCTAGAAAAGGACCTACTGTAAGAAGCCAGTTCAAAGAGGTCATGTCGTGCCGAACACTTTCTAAAACCAAGTCTTTTATCAAATTCCTATGCAAAGCAAACAACCTTCGCTTCGAGAACAAAGCCTTTTAGAGCCATAAATTTCGAACATTCGGTTATGCATTAGTTTATTTTATTTTTATTTTTTTGGTTGGTGTTTGATTGTTTGTATGTTGCGGCCTAAATTGCCTTTTTTCAAAACATTTATATTCTTTTTTCATATCTGACCATGTACTTAGAGAAATTGTATTGTGTCATGAGATCTATCGATAAAATATTAATCAGAAACGCACAACGCTCTCGCAATCAACAAGTTGTTTATTTTCTCCCTACCATCTGAAATTTGAAATGAGTTACCGTTATAAAACATCTGCTTATTGTGTTGACTATTCCAGCCCACTATCAGGACCTTTTATGCAAAGCAAAATGAGCACAATTGCAAATAAAAACTTATTTTATCCCACCATATTCTTTCCATTTTTAAGCCTGGTTTCAGTTTGGTCATTTGAGTTGTTCTGGTCGCCGAAAAACATGTTTCCACTAAAATAGTTCGAGTCGTTGTCATTTTTCACAACGAGCCAAACGACTGAGTGAAAACCGGGCTCTAAGAAAGCTAGATTGACTCTAATATTGAATCAATTTCTTTTCAGGTTCCACTATGCTGCAAGAACTTGGGATGCTGTTAAGAAATCACCGTTACTATCAGAGTATCAAAGGTTGCTAACAACTTGAAATGCTTGTTCAGAAAGAGTACGTATACAAGGCAAGGTGAGAGGTAAATCATTTCAAAGAAGGTGGCTGCATTCGGAAGCTGCTCCTTTTGGGTGACGGAAAATGTCTCCATCATGCGGAATGGATTGCAGTTGTATTCGCTTGATTCAAACTTGCTTCCAAATTGAAGTGCTTGTTCACGAGGCAATGTTTGCATCATAACAGGCGAAGGTTACGTCCTGAAACTGTCTTGCAAGATGATACAGAGACAATCTATTATGCAAAACGGACCTCAGTTGTTGTGTGCCTTGCTCTGAAAAGGCTTAAAATCAAACTACCAATTCTGCAGATTTTGTTTACATTGCTTGAGGAGAAAGGCCTGTTCGTTGCCGTTGCATCTTGAGAAGAAAAATAATTGAAAGAGACAGAGCTTTCGGAATGTTTGGAACCCTTCCCACTATACTAGCGTTGCGTACCATCTCAATGGTATACAACAACGATTGGAGGTGTTGAATTTTGTTTGAAATTGCTTCCAAGTTGATTTGCTTATTCAAGAGATTGTGTTCAAGAGATTTTTGTGAGAAGGATTTCTATACATGCTCGTCGTTTTTACATCGTCAGAAGAGAATGGCTTGAAAGAAGCAGAGCTGCGTTCAGCAGAAACTATATACCAATATGGCTGAAGCTGTTTTCGAAACGTTTGATCCGTTATCTGTCAGGCACGGATAGATTTCTGAAATTGTATGGAAACAGTTAGATTCTATCCATATTGCAAATAGTCAAGAAGCAGAATTTTGTCCCATGAGACCTAACTATTCCGTAAGACGAACAACCCAGTTGCTATTTTGGCCTTAATTAAGAAATACAATTCCGTGTCGGATTGACAACTGATAAACTACTTTGCAAACAGCCTCGGCTACAGTCCTTTTAAACTCCGATTTACAATTGAGACTGTTTCACTAGGATGACATACCATCTCAAAATTATGCAAAATTGACCAAAGCAGTTGGATTTGGATTGAAATAGGTTAGGTTGTCAATTTATAACAGAAAACAACACAATAATAAAAGATTCTTTGTAAAAGAGCAAAAATCAAAATATAGTATAAAGATTAACAATTTGTTTTGTGACATGAAGAATATTTTCTCGATCAGTTACAACTAGCTACGTGAATTTATTGAACAGAAGAATAATGGTGAATAAGTGTATCTCATGGGGTTTAAGTTACGAATATGACATTTGAAGATTCTAGAAGTAAGTTTTTGATTTTTAAGCGTTCCTCTAAAGACCTAATTTTTTTTGTACAATGCTAAGATTACCCTAAAAGGTGCAATAATACAGTATATGTATTTCTAGTGTCCAGAACGACTAAAATAGGATGTAGACTTATCAAGTTCGTGCAAATGATATCACATCTTAAACAATCAATCTGGAACGCAATATTTTCGCAACATTAAACAGCATTGTATGAATTTCGTCGTTGGATGAGGTCTTGTTGCCAACCTGGTTTCGCTTTTAGTTTCTGTTCTTGTTCCATTTTTCCCGCTTCTTTTGCTTTCTCTTCTTCCTCCTGTTTCCGCTTTTCAGCTTCCTTTTTCTTCAGTATTTCCGCTTTCCATCCTGGGAGATTAGCGAATTTCTGCTTCTCCATTTCCTCTGCCTCTTTTTCTCGTTCAATTTCCGCCTGAAAAGGAAAGATGTATCAGTTTGGTGAGTAAACATCAGATTAAGCACAGATCTTTTCCTAGGCACTGCTCGTCTAAGGAGTACCAGGGTGGCTCGGTTAGCAGGGCTGTTAACGGTGAACGGCCTACAAAAATAATCAAACCTAAAGAATAAGATGGCTTGTTCTAAGCTATAAGCCAACAAAAGTTTAGATCTTGTTTTGACTCACCCAATGTGAGACGAGCTACAGCCAAACAAGCTGATCTATTTTATTTACCCAAAACAAAAAATTCTACTCCCCTTTGCTAGGCAATCTCGCTTAACTGTGATCCCATGATGAAAAACTCAGCCCACCCCGGGATCCAGGCAAACAACAACCAGCTGGCCCCTGTTCACCCGGCGAGCCCTCCTATGATAATCTCCCCAGGCTATGGGAAACTCACCCTTAGTCGTTCAAAAGTCCGTATGAAAGACTTTAGACTTGGGAAAATGTGTGAGGTGAATGAAAACTAAATTTCTCGCAAGAGCATATAATTTGCATAAACAATTAAATTCATGCTCCTTCGCCGCGATCATTTGATACGCCGTTTTTGATGACGTACTTTTGGAAACACTAGCACTTTGAACTGCTGAGCTTACAAAATTTTACAAGTAAAAGTTAGGAGCAATTTTTGAAAGATAGAATGTAGAGCAGAAAATAGAAAAATCATGTTTCTTACCAAAACTTCATCATTCTTTCTTTTAAGCATCGCTTTCTTCCATGCTGGCATATCATCTTTGATGTCACTCAAACGTCGTTCAGTGCTAACACCATTTGTGGTCCCATTGTGACCATTTTCCACTAAAACGTAGATGCACATCTTATTTTAACTGGAAAATCCTGATATATATATATGAGATGGATCAAAAAGAAGCATTCATCGTTTGAAAACCAAGATTTAGGGTTTGTTTGATTGGTAATTCTAAACTACCCTGGGTGCCAGACCTTTGGTACGCAGGGTAATTCTAAGCCAACCAAATTCGGAAAATATTAGACTTCACAGAGACGGAAGACTATTTCCCAATCAAATAAAAAAAATCCTAAAAACGGTTTGAAAACGAGGATCACTCAGAAGTCTGCCAGCCAAACCTTATGCCTTTTGGAATAGAAAGTTCAGAAGGCCTCCCAAACCCACCAAGCCTACCGTTTTTATCAAATCGGGGTCAATCAAACACGAATATCTGAGTATGCTAAGTCTACTGTTTTCAGAATTGGTACCAATCAAACACCCTTAAAATATTTGATTTTCAGTGAACCGATTTTAAAAATAGGACACCTTCAAACCATTATGGCTAACTCACTCGAACTGCATGCAAAGCGGATCGTAAAGAGAAGAAACAAGTACAGTACAGTTCTTTCGCAACTTAACACAATCTTCGTTCGTAAGACTTCCCTCGAATTCGTAGGCATCCGACAATTTTGCCTGAATTCAGAGATAAGTTCAAATTTATTCGTAAAAAGCCGTCTGAATTCGTAAGAATGAGTCTGAATTCGTAAGAACGCTTGTGAATTCCTAATTCATGGAAGGTCTCGGAAAGCCGTAAACCCGTCGTAACGAATTCCCACGTACCCTTGCAAATTCATAAGAACGTTTACAAATTCATAAGAACCCCTACGAACTTTTGTGAAATCTTATGAATTGAGAAACGAATTCTTATGAATTTGGGGATGTTAAATTACGAACAAACTGTACTGTATATATAGAAAGAAGAAGGATAACAATTCTCGTATATTCTCCTGTTTTGTACAGGTACGAATAATGCAGGACCTACTGCGCTGCCTCTGAATAGACACATAAAATACTATGGGCAGATGTTTTTTAGATCATCTCGTATGCATCTAGAATCATGGGCGTTAAGAAACGCGGTAGTTATTCCTGCAACAGTTCTTTCCTCCCTGTGTCCCTATGCCCAATCACTCAAATCAGAACACAGGGATACAAGGAAAACCAGGCACAACAACAACAACTTTCACGGGCATAGGGACACAGGGAGGAAAAAACTGTTGTAGGAATAACTACCGCGTTTCTTAACGCCCATGCTAGAATATGAGCTCGCCACCTAAGTTTCAAGATCATTTGTGGCCGCTAATAAGCGCCTGTCTCGAATAACGCCGACTTCTTCAGCTCATTTTATTCAATAAGATTCTATAAGGCTCTGGACAAACACCAACGAGAAAATAAGCGCCTCGGGCGTTGAGATAACAACCTAAAATGTCTTCTTTTGAAGGACCTTCTACAAGGCTAAAAGTTAAGGAGGGAGAGTAGTCACAGGAGAAATTATGTTGACCGCTGACCAGGGAGCATACTTGGTCGTGCAGCTCCTTAGGCGTTTCAATAACGTTAACAAAATCTCCTAAATGAACAAAACAATAAGATTTTATGATAAAACAAATTAGCTTCGTGATCTTTAAATAACAGAATTTTAGAAAGAAGGAAGAGCCATCTTCAAAGCAAATGCAATTTTGATGAATCACAGGTCAATAACGTTTTTGTTTACCAAATTCCCATCGCTTGATGTCTGTAAATAAAGTAAGCAAAACCCGCTTCAATTCTTTTTAAAACTGCATCATAAATTTTGCATAACTTGAATTCAGGTGGTTTGTGATGGAATTCAACATTTTGATAAACAATAAACGTCTTCGATTTATTCATTACTGAATCAACTGGTGGAGCAATTTGTTCTTCCCCAAATTTGTTTAGATAGGATTGAACAAAGATTGATTTTAAAACCGTGAATTAGGCCTGCTCTTGTATTTATCCGATGACTGCAAGCATTCCCAAGTAGGCACCGTTGACTAGACTTATGACCTTTCGTCCCTTGTTTCCTTGCATTCTTTGACTTGATGATATCTCCCCGGTCAATAGGGACTCATAACATTACTATAAAAAAGTGGGCACACTTTAGGCCCTCGCAGAGTGAATCCGTGCGCATCTGTCAAATTGATTTATTTTGTTTGTACAGAGGAAGATTATTGCTTAAAATGTATGCAATTTGTGATTAGTCATCATTCTTTGTATTAACAGTTTGTTTAGAAATGTTGGAGCTCTTTAAACCAGACTTTGAAGTGATTTTGTGGCAGCACGTTGGTGTACGAAAACTCCCGCAGGTTTTGGGTCATTTTTTGACGGGAAACGAGGGACGAACGGTCATAAGTCTAACCGTTGACTCTACTGACTGTCCGTAGAATGGTACCGTTCACGTTGTCTAAACTGGTTCTTTTTTGTTTAAAGACCCTGTGCTCCCTATGATCCATTGCACGTCTGCGAACCTCTAAAATATCATACTGGCTGTAAATAAGATATTTTGAACGAACGATAATTGAAGATTGAAAAGACAATGCAGCGTGGCAATTAGGCCAAAATCATTTTCATACAGTATAAAAGTCACTGTGAGACTGCAAAGGATCAAGTTTCCCCGATTTGAGCTGTTATTGGAATAAAAGTGTGCGTTAGTTGATACAAAATCTAATAGGAATCTATTACACAATGCCCAACTCAGGTCTGAGTATATATATTTCATGTCTATATCTACGCGTATTGATTTTCTACCGATACTTTCCTGAAAAACAGAATACTGAAAAGTTGAAGAAAGACCTAAAAACAGTTGATCAATAAAATCGTTAAATCTGCAGCTCAAAATCAACTGAAATCAAACTTTTTTAACAAAGCCCAACAGCACAGATCTTGAACTCCAAAATATGACCCCAGGAAGATGATATTTGTCTGTTGTGACCGTAAAAAACACAATTTTGCTTGATGTTTGAAGAAAAATATGCTTTCTAAGATAAGGTCCAGGGGTCCGCACTTTGCACATTGATGAGTTTGAATACCAATCTATGAAATTGACAAGGGTTTTGTATGGTCTTGACACCTGCTATGTAAAACATGGAACATTCCTTTATACCTTTATCGATAGATATAGTCCCTTTTCGAGGGTTTCTCGAGCTGAAGGTTTTCGGAAAATCCATACTTTGGAGGCCTTTTGATCAGCAAAAAATAAATTGAAAAAATTATTTGGATCCAAGTTAGCCTTTGAGCGAAAGATTGCCACTTAAATTGCTCAAAACAAGAAAATTATTATTTTTCTGTAGCTGTTCCAAAAGGGAAACTTTTTTTAGGACATCCGGTATGTAGCGTAGCAAAGAATCAAATTGATTTTTAAAGTTCGACACCTTCTAGCAATATTTTACACTTCTCCAATTTTTTTTTTAAATTTCGAGTTGAGCCTTGAGCGTGCTTAAAATTTCGATGAGTTCAGGCCAAAAATGATCTTGATAATGTTCTTGATGAGAATGTTCTCCTGAATAATGAAACACTGAAGCTAAAATTGAAGTACTCACCACCCAAGTTACCGTTTTGAGCGGACATGATGACCGTTTCTGTCTATTCACCAGCTTGACCAGCAGTCAATTAACCACGGGATCACTGACTTCCGAAATTCTTTTCCAATCATTAAATATTCAAGAATTACGTTTCATTCAGAGAACAAATCAATAGAATTTACGTTTTTAAAATTAATGATGTCTATTGTTCTATCTGAAGAAAGTTAATTTCATTGTGATTTTTATTCAAAATGTGGTAACCTGTCTTGTTGATATAAACGATAATCAATTCAGGAAAAAGTCATTAACTTAAAACTTAGATAAAACTGACCTGTCCAGCATAGGCATCAAATATTGATTGACTAGCAAATTAGACAAGCTCCTGTAAAATCAGCCAGTCACATTGTGAAAAACTTAAACGAACTTTCTTCTTGACGTGAACCATGATCCTTCAGGGAGCAGTCATTGACTTAAAACTTAGATAAAACTGACCTGTCCAGCATAGGTATCAAATTTTGATTGGCTAGCAAATTAGACAAACTTCTGTGAAAAGGGCCAATCACATTGCGTGGAAAATGCAAATAACTCAAATTTAGGCCCAGTTTGCCCGCATTTATGATCCTTGGTAAATTTCCCATTTACTGCAGCAGAAAAATTAAATTTAGATGCTCAAAACATGTTTTACCAAACAACTTTTGCATAATAACGTATAGCACAATCGTAGTTGGGGAACGAATTTATCTCAAGATTTGGAATAGTTTTGAATTCGTAGTTTCATGACGCAATATTATTGGCCCATTTTCACAGAAACGTGTCTAATTTAAAGAAACCAGACTACTCAGGGTGCTAATTTATCAGCCAACAGCCCATTTCGACAATCAAAGAAGGAGACTGGGAGAGTGGTTTATTCTGATACGGAGATGACGAATCACGAATATTTTCCCGCCAAATCAATTTGATTTGAGGTCTGGGTTGCAGAATAAGTCTCCCTTTGGCTACGAGGCATATTATTGGTGATGGGACACCTTCTCGGCTATTTTTCACGAGATAATTTCTTTATTCTAACTGTGAATTTGAAACCAACAGTTCCACAGGGGGAAATTTATCAGTTGTAAAAGCACATGCTCCGTGGCGGCCATTTACCAGATCTGCATCCGCCATTTACCAGAACAACCCGCTCTCCCCAGTCTCCTTTTTTGATTGTCGAAATGGTCTATCATCAAGATTTGGTACCTGTGCTGACCTGCTCTACTAGCAGAGTAGATAAGATCTGCAAGCCTTTTTCCAATTAAGAAGATGTAGAATGGACTGAGGAAAATGTTTTGGTTCACAGAGTATCCACACGTATTTCTAAAATGAGGTTTTGGTTTATCTTTAACAATATCTTCGGTTCCAGACCAAACAGCGTCGAGTTTAACTTTCAGGTCAATTTAAGGATTGAATTGTGGAGGAACAAGTGGTTCGAGACCTCTTCCCTGGAGTCTAGTCCCCTTAGTCGAACATGATATCAGGGAACCAGACTGCCAAGGCCTGTTCACAGGCTACCAGAGTTATTCTGAAACAAAAAGTACCCTCCAGCGCTCGCTTATCTGCTGATTTAGTAATGCAGAACAGCCTATATGCCGTGATGCTTTCTTTCAGAGCGCTCAACAATCAAAAGATTTTCAAACTTCTTTTAGCTATTTTATATTCCACAGTTATAATATTTGCAATACATCATCAGGCCTTTTTTCACTATTGACAAGCGTAATTGCTTTCGCCTATTTTAATACAGAAATTTTTTTTACAAAGTTTTACGATGGTTTTAATGATCAGATTTTTCTTCTGCCTCTTCTCCGATCGTTGCACAATTTCTTCCATTTAGCCACCAGGTTTTCATGTAGCAGTGATTCTGTGATGGTAAAAATAAGTGTCATGAACCTCAAAGAAGCAATTTCACTCTGTTTTATGGTGTGATCCAAAAAAATAATTATAGCATTTCTGATGTCTTCATCATTTTCAGAATTACAGCGTCTTCTTTGCTTGGGCCAGTTTTAAGAATATGACGTCATCAAATTGCTAAATCGTAAACTAGAAAAGCTAAAAATTTCTGCTTACATCCATATTATAGACCTTCATAAACTATGGTTTTCTTGAAGATTGTACCGTTTTCATATTCTAATTTAGGATCTACGATTATTTACATTTTTTCAAAACTTCTCAAAGTTCTTTCAATAAAAAGAAAACCGCTGTTATTCTGAAAATAATCAAGATATTAGAAATGCTACATGTAGGATTATAGCAACGTACCTGAAGTTCCTTTCAAGCCATGAAATCAAACGAAAGATGCATTAACCTAGCCTGCTGCGTGTAGACTATACTTTTCCACTGCGAAGGATTCCTCGTTGGCACTCCTTCGCAGTGGAAAAGTATAGTCTGCACGCAGGCTAGCATTAACCATCCTTGCAATGTTTGTTAAAGCAGGGCCGTAGGAAGCAGCTGCAAATTGGGGGGGGGGCTTTTGTTCTCAAAACAATAAAGAACAATGCATCTAATTTATACTTGTGACGTAGCACCATTGTTTTCAAAATTATTGGGGGGCATGAGCCCCCCCCTGCCTCCCCGCTTCCTACAGGCCTGTGTTAAAGATTTGGAGGCTATGCTTCTGGACCCTACTGTACGTATATCTATCTCTTTTGCATCAATTTTGAGCAGTCATATTTATTACCTTAATTTTGATGTCACCTCGGAACTCTAACTGATAATTCTCAGAACCCTGGAGGAGTTTGACTGCTTCGTCACTGATCTGAATTCTCATCGCTAAACAGAGAAAATAGAAATACACGTAAATATTCACTCACAAAATTTCTACCGTATAAGCATCTATTCTTTGCCAATAGTTGAGGACTCTCTTTGTTATGAACTCAAAATGATCAGATTGTATAAAGGATTAGATTAACTATCTAGTTGATATTTTTGTCTTAATATTGAGGAAAAAATTCTGTGTTGGAGGGGCAAATAATCAACCATTTCGCAAAAAGCCTCAAGGGCTTAAAGACCCTCTGCTAACCATGAGGCTTTGCTTGCTGCGCAGGAGAAAATAGCACAACACCGGCCTAGCATCAGCGACTTTCAGATAATCTAAAAGTCCATTTACAGTGCATTCTGGGACAGCAATGGCGTGCAAAGCCACATGGTTAGCAGAGGGTCTTTAAGCCTGAGGTAAAGATCCTTGCCGATCATTGTTTCAGTGTTAAGCGAATGTGCAATGGTGAATAGGCTTGTCTATAAATAGAACCAAAAAAACCTCAGATACAGCATTGTTTCTTTGGATATCCATTGTTCCATTGTATCCATTGTTCTATTGTATCCATTGTTCACGGTGCGTGTGCAACTTCGATTTGAATGGGATATTTTTACACAGTTTGCTCTTTGCAAATGCAAGCTTTTAACCTTGCACAAACCCTTAAAGCGATTGAAGGGTGAAAATAGCGGTATAACAAATTATGTTGCTCGTTATTTTGTCCCTGGAATCAATCAGACAAAGCTTTTGGGAAACAGGATAGCATTTCTAGGGTTGTATTGGTCAAATGCATACGATACGGCTTCAATAAATATGAAACTGAAACTGGACAGCAAATATGAAAGAAAGACGTACATTCACTTGTTGACTCCATCATTGATGCAATGTTGACTGTTTCACCAAATACGCAATAACGAGGAATTTTCAAACCAACAACACCAGCTGCAACGCCTCCTGCAATTTGATAGAATACATTTATAGTGAAAAAGTTCGGACTAGCAGAAAATAATCTGACTTTTCGTTTAATCAAATATGAACCCCTAGTAGGGGATGCCTAAAGGTAGATGAAATGTCACAAATTCAACTGAAATTCTTTGAAAGCTGGTAATACAATTACTGTTAAAGAATACTCTCCTTCGCAAGGTTTCTTTATATGTTCCGCAGTTCCGTGATCCGCAGTTCCGTGGTCCGTGATTCCGTGGTCCGTAATTTTAGTTAAAGAAACAAAAAGAAATAACCGCTTACTTAAAAAAATAAAGAAAAATTTCTGCCAAAAAATTGCATGATTTAACCGGAAAATATATTTGCCGAAGTTTTTTTTCGCGGAAATTTTATCCTGTGAATATTTTGGTCCTTAATATGTTGACAATCATAATCACCATCAGATTTGTTGTTCTTGGAAATATTATTGTGAGACGGCTTTGTAGTCATGTAGTCATGAAAGGGCAGTCGTAGAAGCAGCGTCCAGGTCAACTTTAACCTCCTTTGCAAGATATATTTAGAACGGCCCTCCTTTTTCTGACGAAGAAGGGAAAATTGAGAAAAGATGCTATCACAAACTGCACAAAACTTTATTGAGGCATGTTTCCAAAAATCACAAAGAAATGAAATGAGAACCTTTGGCCTACACTCTTGGATATAATTACTCTTCGGCTCTCAATTTTCTTCTACTAAATACCGTGTGAGCTAGAAAAATGTTTAAAAGCTTTCAAATTATTTAGTAGATTCCTATAAACAGATAATATTTGTTTAGTATTTGTTTAGCTAACATGTCAACTTATATATGAAAACTTAGTTTATATAAAATCGGTCGCACCGTTCTTCAGTTATAAGCAATTTCATAAAGACATTTGTTTTCAAAATATTTCAAAACAGACGTATAATCCTTGGTTAAATTTACTAATAATTAAGCCCTACAGCTATCAAAATCAAGCTCCATCTGTCTGTCTTATTGCTCAATCTAACTGGCTAAATAAAGAAGCTTCTGCATAATTTCATACACTTGGAACTGGCTCGCAACATTTTTCATCTATTTTCTATTAAGGCTGGATTGCATGCAAATTTGATTAAGGATTTTAGGCCTGTTTTGAAGGAATGAAACATTTTCATCAAATGGCTATAACTGGAGAACGATGTGACCGATTTTGACAAACTAAATTTTTGTATCTAAGTTGACATGTTAGCTGCACAAACATTATCAATTTAAAAGAATCTAATGAGTGGTTTGATAGCTACAGGCTTTCAAGCCTCTAAACATTTTCCTGACTCACCCGGTATTTTCTAGGAGTATCATTAGTGAAAATACAAACCAGTATGGATACCAGTCCTTATGTTCNATGTTTAAAAGCTTTCAAATTATTTATTAGATTCTTTTAAACAGACAATATTTGTTTAGTATTTGTTTAGCTAACATGTCAACTTATATATGAAAACTTAGTTTATATAAAATCGGTCGCACCGTTCTCCAGTTATAAGCAATTTCATAAAGACATTTGTTTTCAAAATATTTCAAAACAGACGTATAATCCTTGGTTAAATTTACTAATAATTAAGCCCTACAGCTATCAAAATCAAACTCCATCTGTCTGTCTTATTGCTCAATCTAACTGGCTAAATAAAGAAGCTTCTGCATAATTTCATACACTTGGGACTGGCTCGCAACATTGTTCATCTATTTTCTATTAAGGCTGGATTGCATGCAAATTTGATTAAGGAGTTTAGGCCTGTTTTGAAGGAATGAAACATTTTCATCAAATGGCTATAACTGGAGAACGATGTGACCGATTTTGACAAAATTGTTGTATCTAAGTTGAGATGTTAGCTGCACAAACATTATCAGTTTAAAAGAATCTAATGAGTGGTTTGATAGCTACAGGCTTTCAAGCCTCTAAACATTTTCCTGACTCACCCGGTATTTTCTAGGAGTATCATTAGTGAAAATACAAACCAGTATGGATACCAGTCCTTATGTTCAGCTGTTTATCGGGATAATGATCCAACATTATAGCGTTGACTGCTTCGATTAAAGCTAATGACAATTCAGCGATTTCTTCTGCATGTTTGTTTGCATTTAAAACAGGGAGTCCAGAGACAACCATATCTGTAAAAGAAGTCATATCAAAATATCAAGTGGACATGTGAAATGTGCTACGGGGGGCTTTTCGAATTTACATGCCATTTTTAGGGGTACCTTTAAAAAAATTGCGGAATTATGGGTATTAGTTGCAGACATTTTGCGAAATTATGGATGCTGTTCTAGAGAAAATTTGGTAAAGGAACACAGGAATAGGTTCATAATTCGCGAATTTATGGCCCAGAGTTTTATCAAATTTGCGGAATTATGACCCTAAAAGTCTCAAAAATTTGCGAAATTATGGGTACAATTTTTTGGGGAAAATGGCACGTCGCCGTCAAATGATAGGTCAAGATACCCCCGAGAGAGTACAGAAATTGAACTTATGATCCGAATAGGAAAATAAAAATGAAATTAGAGAATTTACTCCATGGACTACTAGCCATCTCCAGATGACGTTTTGTAATCTTTAGAGTTACTGACGAGGATTTATCGAAACGTTTATGGTGGTATTCAAAGTATGATCTTGAATTCTCGCAATCTTAAGATGAAAAATCACAACGGACACAATTTCCTATGGCAAAATCAAGGTATTCTATAAACAGGAAGAAGAAAAAGGAAAACTTCTAGAATCTCTCTGCTGTTACAAAATTTTATGAAGCAAACTGCAAGTTGCAATAATGATTTTAGTTACAAACAAACAAAAAACAGAAAGAATTTAGCTGCAAAAATGCAAACTTACACATGTTTCCAATTGTCTCGATTTTGTGAGCATCGAATTTTGCAACAATCAAATCGAAGCTTGAATAGACTTTGTTTAACATTTCGATAACTTCATTTGGTGTGCTGCCATTTGTGATCAGTTGAAAATTTACGAAGTCACTAAAAAGAGGAAAATAGAATGAAAATATCAAAACATAAGCAAATCGTTGTAAAAGAATGGATTGTTTTAAGGCCAAGATACATGAAGAAGCCAATCAAAGATTTCTTTCGGAAATTCATTTCAGCCAGGCAGAAATTTTTTTCAAGATCTAGCGATGTACGCAAGCAGAGAAAAAGAGAATACACGAATACCGTAAATCTTTTATTAAGCACCCTGCCCCCACCTTCGAATAAGCCCCCACCTCACAACTAATTCTAACAAATAAACCCCTCCACTCAAATAAGTTCCCAAGGGGGTATTTGAATTCCACGAAAAAGTGAATTTACATAAATTTATACATTCTTTGTCTGGGTATCATGTTTATTGTCGTTATATTTCAATGTAACATGTTTTATATATCATTTCCTGTGAATTCTTGTTCAAAATTGAGATTTTCTTTACTTTTCTTCATACCTTTATCAGCTAGAATAGCAATACTTCATTATGCATCTACAATACTATTTAACGAGCCCCCCCCCCCCCGTAAAATATGCTCCCATCCAAAACTTCATTTTTGCAAATAAGCCCAGTGGTAGCTTATGCGAGAATTTACGGTGCTTCCCAACTGCCTTTAGCATAAGGCTTTTAGGGGGTTAGGCTTGTTTGTTGTAAATAAGTGCTTTGAATTATTCATATGAATCAAAGTGAGGAATGTACTACCTGAAACAAATTGTGATGCATTCAAAATGCTCTGCTTCGACCTTTATACCAAGTTTCAAGTCTTCCACAATTGGTTTTGGCAATAACTCTGCAGATAAAAGGAAAATTAAGCCTTTAACTGGTTTAACCCTTTAAACAATATTTGTATACACAATTTGAGAAAGAAGACAAGCCTTAGGAGCGAGTAGAATAAAAGTATCCAATGCTCGAAAATTTATATTGAAAAAAAACTTGCAAGAAGTTTCTTCAAGCCAAATTTTGAGATAATAAATAAATAATAACAATGTTTATACAGGGTAGCCTCTTCAACACTCTAAAGTGTTGTTATCAACGAAGGCCCTGTATTTAAAACTACCAAAAATAGTACTATAATATTTTACAACAAAAGATACTTATTCGGTAAAACTGTTCATTTTTAGAAGCATAAAGTTTTTTAATTGTCCAAATAAAATTGCTTTAATTTATATTTAAAAAGAAGAAATGAGTCCAATTGGCGAAGGCTGTTCGGAAGTTCGTTGAATATCTTCGGACCTTGAAACCAAAAACCCTTTTTTCCTGCTTCTGTTTTGACTCTTGGGATTCGAGCTGCATACTTATTANCCTGTCATTTTTCCCTGATCAATAGATCTTCTGATACTATCTGTAAATGCTGTAACTGCAAGCTCAGTGTTGTATCTTTTCCTGAAACCAAATTGTGTTGAAGTGATTAGTTCATTATTTTCAAGGTATTCTGCAAATTGCTCATAAGCAATTCTTTCAAAAATCTTTGATAATATTGGCAGAATAGAAATTGGTCTGTAGTTATCTAAGTTCTTTCTAGGACCTGATTTAAATAACGGAATAACTTTTGCAATTTTGAGTCTTTTCGGAAAAGTTGAGAATTTGAATGAAAGATTTATTAGATGAGTCAAGGGACCTGCAAGGACTGCAGCAGCATCTTTTAAGAGTCTTGGAGGTAGATTATCTGGGCCAGCTGACTTGGAAGCCTTCAGATTATTAAGATTGCGAAGAACCTTTGCTTTAGTGACTAGTCGAAATTTAAAACTTTGAGGCGTTTGGACGATATTGCTGGTATTTTGCCACTTGAATTGATTAGGTAATAATTCACACAGCTTTGTAGCCTGTGATGCAAAAAACTCACAGAAGGAGTTTGCAATGTCCCGCTTATTATCTATCAATCTCCCAGAAATTTCGAATGCTTTACAATTTGATGCGGGCGTTTCCTTCGTAGGATACACTTGTTTAACAGCCTTCCAAAAGTTTTTCGGATCCTTTGCATTTTCATTTATCAAGCTTCGATGATATTTAGCTTTGGATTTTCTAATCAATGTATTAACTTTGTTTCTTGCGCTCTTGTATAGGCACCAGTAGTTATCAGCCCCAGACTTCTTTGCCTTGCGAAGATAGTAGTCCCTTGTTTTAATGGCATCTGTTATCTCAGGTGTTCTCCATGGACATCGAATTGCACGGACTTTTCTTTTCATCATCGGTGCATGTTTATTTACTGAGTTGGAGACAAAAGCTTCAAAACTATCGTATGCCGCATCCACGTCTGAACTGTTATAAACATGCTCCCAGAGGAGACATTCTACCGATCGTTTAGAAGCCTTTAGTTTTGCTTGTTTGAATCCAAAGAAACGTTCCTGACACTGTGTTCGATTACAGGGACCCGAAGTTAAAGACGGGGCAACCTGCAGGGAAGGTGCTGAAAGTCCAATAGGCGCGCGAAAAGTTTTGGACTCCTGGTTAAGAAAATTCTTTGGCTTTTCTACTAAATAACGCCTTGATTTGTATGTTTTCCCCACATTTTTATCGGAACAGTTAAAAAAGAGTGCGTTAGGGTCACGAAGAGGGGCGCACTTCTCGCCAAAACGAGAGCGCCAAGCTGAGTTTTCATCGTGAAGGAGGCAGTTGCCCCCACTTGCCCCTCCTACATCCGCCACTGTTCGATTAGGTAGGTATCAGACCAACAAGGGTGAAATTTGCAAAACAAAAGATTCAGCTATCTGACATTACAAAGCAATATAGTTCACTTCAGCGCAACCGACCATGATGTTTTGCTCTTATCATTTATTTTGATTCGACTGAGTGCACCCAGAGGTGTGAAATCTATTCTTTAGAAAGGCAAATCGCTTTGTGATTTTGGGAGAGCTGATTCTTTTGTTTTGCAAAATTCACCCTTGCTTATCAGATCCCAAACTAGTTCTATGAAGTAGAACTGTTCCTGATGTTTAGCAGATGTTTGAAGACTCGGCACAGCTCTTAGAATTTATAGCAATTAGGGAAGCTCAGTGGATGCCCGTTTACTTAAACTGAACGTCTGGCAAAAAAGCATAGTTAGTATTTTCGATGCTTCTAATGAAAGAATGTTCTAATCGCACTGGACATCTTGATACTAGGTTTTTTGTCACTGGACAATACATGTTCCTCCTTGGGTCAACTACTATTTTTGCTTGGGCCATTTTAACAGATCACATCGCAATTTGAGGAAGCAGAGTCGTAGAAGCCAGGGGGCACAGGGGGAACCGTCTTCCTTCAAGTTGTTCAAAACTGCGGCTAGTCTGCACTTTAGCGGACCAGCTTTCAATATCGGCAAGTTATGTGTCATGGGGTAAGGGTAAGGGTCAGGGTTAGGTTTTGGAAAAGGGGTTTTAAGGGTTATTTAGGGTAAGTTAGGGTTAGGGTAAATTAGGGTTAGGGTAAGGTAGCGTTTAATTAGTGTTAGTAGGATATTTGGTCAAATACAGTTCCGAGAGATATGACATAAAGCTGATCCGCTAAAGTGCAGTCGTCCCAAAACTGCCCTATTTTAACCTCAAAGTGCCCTTTTCCTCGCTCGGTTATTTTTATGTTTAAAAGTGCCCCTCAAGCTCAATTCAAGTGCATTTCTGAAAGCTGTGCCCTTCCAAGTAATAACTGCTTCCAATGTCCCTGTGGGGAAGTAACTGGGGAGAGCGGTCCAGGATGGATGCTGCAATCCTATCCACGCCTGCCACGGTGCACTATGGGATTGAAGGAACGCAAGTGAAACCTATGGTTCCGTTCAATCACTATGTAAACTGTTTTTGCAATCCTATCGACAAAAAGGAAAATTCGCTCGACGACTGAGACTAGTTTTGGCAAATTTTAAATCTGAAAGCTGAACAGAGCACAAATCATGAAGGGGTGGCGCCAGAAATCTTCTGCCAGAGGGGCTTGAACTTCCGGCAGGGGGGCTAAAGACTAAAAAAGGCAGTTTCGTACGTCATTTTGCCACATTCCCTCCGAAAATAACCAACATTTCCTCCGACGGGGGGGCTAGATGCTTCCGACGGAGGGGCTCTATCTCCCCCTTAGCCCTCCCCTGGCGCCACCCCTAAAAAGTATTTCTTTCAAACATACTAAACATTTCATCAAACATTTATGTTCAACTTTTTCGGTATAACGTTCACTTCATTTGAATGGGAACTACTGTATGTCAGGTGCAGCTGATTAATTAATTAATCTGCTTGCAGATGTGAACATTTTCCAACCTCTACGACAGATCAGTAACCATCCCCACTGAGCTCCTTCAAAAACCCAGTAAGATATCAGGAACATGCAATAAAAATTCATGATTTCCGCACCATACCATGAGTGTAATTGGATTTTTTGTTTTCTTTTTTAGAAATCCTTTCATCTTTTAGAATGCTTTATGTAAATTAGTTCTAGAATTTGTTCAACCCCCTAATTGTCATGGTGAGAGTTTTCATGGTGAAAGTGATAGAAAGCGACCTTGTCCAGCTTCGCGCTTTGGTTATGAGCTTCAGTGCGAAATCTTTTCCAACAATTTTTCATGTAAATATAAACTTTACCGGGTGACCTCAAAAATTTATTTGACTCTCGTGCTGTGACTTATTGTTTAGCAGATGGCGTATTGTGATTGGGTAACTTTTCCCGCCCTTTAGTGTTGTGACACAGCTAACTTTTGACCTATTGTTCCCTCAAGAAATTAATTGTACACGTAACAGATTTTCCTGTGCAAGACGAATGAGTAACGGATATGTAAGGCTAACGTCGGACGGACAGCTTTTGGAGCAAGTGTCTTGAGAAAGCGCTTGTATCCATGTCGTATATTTTGGTCCTAGTTTGGGGCGTTTGTTGTATTTGAAATATTAGGGTATATTTGAGTTAAGGCATATGCATATTTTGGAGTTAGATTATGTATGGTCTATCAGTGCTTGTGAGAGACTGAGTAGTGCCTGTTTGTTTGTTTGTTATATTTATGAGGCTCTAATAGGAGATGGGCAACAGAATCACGTTAGTCTTGGAAATTGGAAGTTGGAGATGTTACATAGAATGTAAGAATAGCAACGCCTAGTAACCACTTAAATTGCAACGGTGTACAG
>REGM01000003.1:2378131-2400176 GCA_004194415.1 Aurelia aurita
CTAGTATCTCAGTCTATGACAGAGTCTCCCAAATGCTCAATAACTTCCATATCAAAGAGCAGCAACATAACAAATAATTGTTTCATTTAGATTCAATAGTTCTAGATACAATGGATTCAAAGCTTCAGAAAAAGCAGCACATTCTTACTGTGGGTTATTAATCTATAAATCTTATGTTACATAACCGTTATAAAGAACTTTTGTACTTTTGAAATTTTGTACTTTTGAACTTTTGTATCATTCAAGCAGTGGCGCTGCCAGGGGGTGGACTGGGGTGGACATGTCCACCCCAGTTTCTTAGAGTAGTATTTATTCATCAGCAAAAATCATCAGCTTTATTTATATTGCATCTACACCCTTGAAAACACCATACTATCATGAATATAATGTGACCTATGTATGTGAAAATGTTTACAGCCTCAATCACCTATGTTGTGTTGTAGCTGCCTAGGTCCCTCTGTCTTTGCTCGCGAGCATTTTTCCAAATAGTAAATCTCATTTAAATCTTCTAGTCGTTTTTTTGGTATTTTACCTCATCAGTAGTCTGTCAGTACATACAGTGAGTGTTGTTTTGTTGCCAATAATAAAACACGATTTTAGGCTCGGCTAGATCAGGCTCAGATACAACATCATGCACAGATCATGCTATAAACTGAAATAAAATAATACAATCCACAGAAACAACTTAAAAATAAACATAATAATGTGTGATAACCCACCACATCTTGATTGCTAATTTGCTTTGCAGACAGACTGACATGTTTCTTTCCTGCCATTTATTTTCGATTCGACTCGATTTGTTTACTAGCCTCGATTTGGGTAATGAATGAGAGACTATTAAAAAGAAACTATAAAATGGCCTAAATGGTCACACTTCATGCAAAAGAATCACGAAGAACTGTATTCAGAATTGATCTCCATGAATTTGGGTCGCATTGCCCCTGCTGTATGTTGGATGCATAAGTAACAAATCAGGCTCAAGATTCAAACATGGCATGATGTGAGACTATACTTTCATGCTGAATCATCATCATCACTCCAGCATCTCAGGAACTAGGAAGCCAACATCTTACTACTCCTCTGTACCAAAGTGAACATTCTACTTTGTTTTGGTTTGATATTGGAATGTTTCCCCAGACGGCACTTATTTGCTTTGCATAATGCCCCTGTCATTTGTGCCTAACTATAGCTGTTCAGTAGATAGTTCCCACACAAGGTTTAAGTTTGAATATCACCAAGTGTATGCTCAGCAAACAGTCAGCAAACTGTTGATATACTGTACTGCAACAATGTAATTAGCTACAAGTTTGAAGCATTCTCTGGCCTCTGTACTAGTTTCAATGTACAAAATTTGGTACAAATAGTGTTTTATGATCTGTTTCTTCATATTTATGATGTTTTGTTGACGAAGCCTCATCAGCAGTGACATGGTAACATTTTGAGGTACATCTTATCTTATACTGCAAGTGCAATGTATGTTAACTATTATTTTCCTAAAAATGATTATTCTGCAGGCTTTTGTCTGATCAATGAAATTAAGCAATTCGAATCTACTTTTTCTACTTTTAGCATTCTGAAAACCCAATCCTTTTTTTAAATTAGCGGACAGATTTCTGAAAAAAGTACCCCTTTTTCTTAAATTCTAGGTCCTTGGATTCCGTTAATTTTGTACCCCTTTCTCAGTGATTTTACGGACATGCATGATATACATTTTCCAACAACAATGCACCCGCCGGGCGTTTTCAGAAGATGCCCAAAAGAATACGCCCTCAAAGGCATTTCTGCAGCCGATTCGTCAAGTTGTGAATGTAAACAAACAAAAGATTACCTGAANGGGTTAGGAGAACGCAAGGAATCTCTCAAAATGTTCCTTGTGCCACCTCTCCGGATCTCCGACAACGGATACCCTGGGGACTGACGGTTGCTTTTCTTCACGATACTAAACCCAAATTGGACCACTAAATAGTCTGTTAGATAGCTAACTGAGTGACACTCAGACGTTGAGGCTGACCTTTTGATATATGGAGATAGCCATGTTGGCCCCCTGTAGGCCATTTCCGGGAGTTACTTTGATTGTAGAAGTGACGGGGGTGAGTTGCAACAATTTTGCGAATGGAACTTAAAAAAAGCAAATATTTAGGCCCTGTCCTGGAATACAACACGCTATGGTGCCGGACGAGTATAACAATTCTATTTCGATAAGATCGAAAATCTTGTAAATTTTTCATTGATTTCACACCGCTGAATGCACTGAGTCAAATCAAAATGGGACAACTGCATTTTAACGGACCAGCTTTATGTCATGCCTTTCAGAAACGTAATACTCTGTTAACCCTAACTAAATCCTACCTTACCCTAACTAACCCTGAAAACCCCATTTCCAAAACCGAACCCTGACCTTTACCCCAATGACACATAACGTGCCGATACTAAAAGCTGGTACGCTAAAGTGCAGACTAGCCAAAGTCTATTGCATCAAGATCATCTATGAAACTGAAGCAGGAAAGGCATACGTTTTTTACATTTTGGACATTATTAACCAGGTGGTGACTGGTTGAACCAAAATAAGAGAAGTAGACTTACTAACTGAGAATTGTAACCCTTTGTAATTCTGAGACTTTCATTGTTAATAGCCTCGACTTGAATAGGAGGACTGAATTGAGAATTTGCTGCAATGAATCTTTGGATTTTTGTCTTTGAATCTGGTACGATGCGAAGACGAACTGCATCTGAAATACAACAAGTGACAACATAAATACAAATAAGCTAGAAGAAAATCCAAATATCGACGTTTCAGACATTCAGACGTACACAAAAATACGTGAGAATTGCATTTAATATTGTCCAGCTTCTGAATTAGAAAACTTCTAAACAATCAGTAGAAAATAAATACGATAAATACAAGAAAAACTCAATGTTTGAAGGTCTACAAGATGGTAGCAAGCAAAATTCTGTAGCTTTTATGGTTTAAGATTTAGCAATTCGACGACGTCACAACTTCAAAATTAGCAGAAATTTAAAAACGCTGTAATTCTGGAAATAATGATGATATCAAACAAATTTTCTTTCCGAGATTATGACAAATTACCTAAGTTTTCTTCGAGCAATTCGTTTGAAAGAATAGGGCACTAACATTTTACACAATTAATTTCAAAGTTTTGCAAAGATTCGAAGCCGATGCTTTCTTCTCCTAACAATCGCTTTTAGCATGCGCAACGACTGAGTTAGCTATTTTGGCTGTCAGGGCACCTTTTGCAGTCAGGTTTGTTAGGGCTAGGGTAAGGTCATGTTTCGAAGGATGCCTTAATGTCGGATCAATAAACACAACAAAAATATAAAGGCCTGAGGTCAAACCAAGAAAGTCAAGGTGTACTGCAAATTTGATAATTTTTTATACACTTACCAACTGCGAGGAAAGTAGCCAAGAAAATCATCAAATCTTGAAGCCTCATCGCCTACTTCCAATCTTTCACCGTTATCTCTGTAAGTCAGCTTTAAAGTAGTACCAATGTCAACAATCTGCTAAATTTCTCCCACTTATATCAATTTGATCTGTGAAGCTTTGACTCAAAGGAGCGTGGTGCTCGAATCTAATATTCGAATCTAATGTAGTTCGAATGATTTAAAGTATTCTTATTTGAAAGAATTTGAAAGGATAGAAATAGGCGAACAACTTTTGTGCCTCTCTCTTGACACATTTCCAGGTGTCAAACTTGCAGGAGTTTTCTCAAATCCTGACATTAAAGAGCAATTTTCTAATATAGCAAAGTTTAAAACACCACCGCCTCCTTTTTTGACTCAACCGGTCGTGACGTGTTTGCCCTATTGCCTCCCTTTCGAGGTTTGGGATTTCGTTCAGCAGCTCATTTACTGGCGACAAACCACAGGGAGATTTTGTCCTTTTAAAAATGCGATGTCTATGTACAAAGTGCAATAACGATCGGCTGATAATGCGAAAGACTTCATATTATAAGCTAACGTTTTGTAATAAATTGTATTTCGAGGCAACATAATAATCAACAAATCTTTCATGCCCAATGAGCCACCAGCCACTAGGCACTAGCAAGGGATAACTTGACGATTGTACAAAGCAAAGCCTTGACCAATGCTTACAAACTTACCAAAACAAAGCACACCAAAAACGGAAACTCTAGTCTGATAAAAATGCGGCAAATAGATATTCGGCCAAAATTTTGTAATTTTGTAAGTTGGTAAAACGAACCTAATCGGCTGAAGTTTTTTTATACCCAATTCAAGTCAAGTGATCGACCTATTGATAAAAGATCTTTTGATTTCTTTAACATAGTTCGCGCTAGACTGATTACATGTCGTAGTTTCGCTCCTCCGCCGAATTGATATCGATCTCGGTTTGGCTGGCGTTGGTCTCGTTTTGGTGAGCGATAACTGGGACTCGGGACTCACTGTAATGTAATCAGTCTACGTTCACGCCATAAAAACTTGTGCCATTAATACAAAAGTAGAATAATACTAAAACTTCCCAAGTATATGGTCACACGACTTGAAATGGTTAAAACAAACCTTAGCCGATTACGTCTATTTGGATAAAAGATAAAATAATTTTTAAGCTGGGTACTCTTTTCCCCAATGGACTCAACAAATATTTTTCTTTTTCGTAGGCATTTTCACTTTAGCGTCATCTTTTCCTCCTTCGTAGCCACCTCACGGCTACTCTTTCCTCTGCTGCGTCGAATTCTACTGGACGTTCTATAGTTCTCCATCTTTCGATTTTTCGATCTCTTCAGCTCTACTGCCCTCTGCGTTCTATTTCTCATCACTACTGATGAAAGGTTATGCCCGATACGTTTAGTGTTTTATAATCTTGGCATTTTATTTTAATTAATACAGAAATTTATGTTTATTTGGATAAAAGATGTTCGACTTATATCATTGGCATTTTGACCAGACTCCAAGAGCAAGCTCAAAGTTGTTAACGATAGCACTTTCAACAGTCTGGTGCTAGACAAAGATATTGTACGATTCAGTGGTGTAGCCACGAGAGGGCAACAGGGGGTAAACGCCCCATCCTTCCAAAAATTGGGCTGAGATTGTAAAAGAAGGATGCCTTTTTGTTGTATAAAAAACAGTCTGGGTATCCTTTTTACCCGCTTCGGTTTGAAAATGTTGTACTTTTATCCCCACAACTTTTCGTTTATGATTGCGTGTATGTTGCTGAGGTTAGGGAGATGCAAGAAACCATAAAAAGACGTGCTTGCCTAAGTAATCCCATGCGTTTCTTCACCTTCATCAAATCCAAGGAAATATGACACTTCAAGAGCTAATATTTCATAGAGCCCCCTGGATGAAGGTTGCAACGTGACAAAAGACTAGTTATAAGGAAATCGTATTTCATTTCTTTGCCTCGGCAATCTGCAAAGGACGGTCTCTGAAGTCTGCTGAAGCTTGCTGGTGCACAGAGTTCAAGATGAAGATCCTGCTTGGTATTTTGCTTATTGTAGGCATAACCTGCGCTCGGAGGGGCAGGCCACCGCTCGTGCGAGACAAAATGGAAAGAGCGACAACCGATTTCGCATTGAATCTGTATAAAGTCATCGCTAAATCTTCAGACCCATCTAAAAACATTTTCTTCTCGCCGCTGAGTGTTTACACAGCTTTGGCTATGCTAAAAGATGGTGCAAAAGAAAACACTGCCAAAGAGTTAGAGACGGCGATGAGATCCAGCGTCCTCAGCGAGGAATTCGCTAACGATACAGATTGGCTTGAGGAAATTTTCAAACCATTTGTAAAGAATAAGACGGTCAGTGTAGCGAACCGGGTTTGGATGCAAAAGAATTTCTGCACATCGAGATGCGACAAATACCTTAAAAGATTGCGAAAGGGTTATAGCGCTGGATTGGAACAACTGAACTTTGCGAAAGATCCGGAAGGTTCCAGGATGCGGATCAATAAATGGGTGGAGGAAAACACAAACAACAAGATCAAAGATCTGATGTCATCTGGTAGCATAAACGCTATGACGCGGTTTGTGTTGACAAATGCAATCCACTTCAAAAGCAAATGGGCCAACCAATTCGACAGGAAGTCGACGAAAATGGAAAATTTCGAAGCAATCAGCAACTCTGGTGTCACACAAAAAAGAGTTCCGATGATGTACCAAAAGGGCGAGTTCTTCTCATCTGGTTATATTCCATCAGAACCTTATCAACTGGTGGAATTGCCGTACCAAAGGAGCGATCTATCAATGGTTGTAATCGTCCCAAATGGCCAAGCTGATATGAAAGAGTTAGAACAAAACACTCTGTCTACCAAAGTCATTGAAACAATGCTTACACAACTTTATGAGTACCCAAGCACTGAGCTCGACCTGTATTTCCCCAAATTTGAAATCACTAATGACCTGGATCTGAAAACCTACCTGCAGAGAATGGGAATGAGGGATATGTTCAACAGGGCAACAGCAGATCTTTCAGGGATTGTAGGCTACAGAGGCATGTTTGTATCTGATGTGAAGCATAAGGCCTACGTGAAAGTAGACGAGGAAGGCACAGAAGCTGCAGCAGCTACGGGCATTGGTATCAGACTCACTTCCTTTCCCTTCCAGTTCAAAGTGGACAAACCGTTCTTGTATTTCATCAGAGATCTCCAAACAGGGGCAATCTTATTCATGGGTAGAGTGGTAGATCCATCTGCAAAAATGTAACGAAGACAAGGGATATTTCAACTTCCTAAACACTTTGAAGTTACCGATGAGAAAATGATCAACTTAATAATAATAATAATAATAATAATAACACTTTATTTTTACAGGGTAATTCAATCAGCTAATAAATAAAGCTGCTATCAAGAGAAATATAAGATAAATAATGTCTGAAATTAAAGAAAAATAAAAGTCAAATAGTACTTAAAAGGAAGATACAAAGTAATTCATTTAAAAACGTTAAAATTGTCAATATCCTATAAAATGTCATATCTATTAAAAAATCCATCCATGTTTCAATTACAAAATGTTTAATCCATAAAATGTTCCTTCAATGCTTTCTTGAAATAGATGTAATAATTTTCAGATTTTAAATGTAACGGCAAAGCATTGAAGATTTTTGTTCCGCTGTAGTATATCCCTCTTTTTGCGCTCTCGGTTCTAACTTTTGGCATCCTCAAGTCCGTACCATTNTATAAGATAAATAATGTCTGAAATTAAAGAAAAATAAAAGTCAAATAGTACTTAAAAGGAAGATACAAAGTAATTCATTTAAAAACGTTAAAATTGTCAATATCCTATAAAATGTCATATCTATTAAAAAATCCATCCATGTTTCAATTACAAAATGTTTAATCCATAAAATGTTCCTTCAATGCTTTCTTGAAATAGATGTAATAATTTTCAGATTTTAAATGTAACGGCAAAGCATTGAAGATTTTTGTTCCGCTGTAGTATATCCCTCTTTTTGCGCTCTCGGTTCTAACTTTTGGCATCCTCAAGTCCGTACCATTACGCCTTGTTGCTTTCCCGTATCTACTGTTATTAATTTCGATGGAACTCCATATTTTATTGTGATTAAGTTAAATAGACACTTTATTCTAATTCAAAGCGTGAACATTCTTTCTTGCCACTTGCTTCTCTTCTTACTGTTATCGATTCAATCAAACCTCAAGGCGATCTTAGAGTTTTGAAATGTTTTGCCATCAGTTACGAGCACATAAGCTGGAAAGCATAGGTATCAAATCTTTAAAAAAGATTGCACGGATGGTTATTGAATCTTCCTTTTGATTTTATGGCTTGAAAGGAACTTTAAGAACCTAAAGGAACTTGTTTATTGAAACTTTTTGATACCTTGATTATTTTCAGATTTACAGCGTTTTTCTTTTTATTTGAAAACTTCATGATAAGTTTTGAAAAAAATTAAAATCGTTGTAAATCCTAAATTAATAGAGGAAAAACGGTACAATCTTCAAGAAAACCATAGTTTATGATGGTCTACAATATGGTGGTAAGCAGAAATCTGTCACTTTTCTGGTTTAAGATTTAGCAATTTGATGACATCGCAACCTCAAAACTGGTCGCACACAAAAAGCGCTGTAATTTTGAAAATAATCAAGATATCAAAAAAGTTCCAATGAACAATAATAGCAAAGTACCTGAAGTTCCTTTTCGAGCCATAAAATCAAAAAAAAGATTTGATGCATGATGGATGTAACCATCCGTGCAATCTTTTTAAAAGATTTGATGCATGCTAACCTGGAATTGGAAAAGCTGAAACAATTTCTCAAAACAGAGTAGGGAACTTTTAAATATTCGGATTTTTAGATTCTCGTGAATCTGTACAACATGTAAAGAAAGTTCTTCTAACTTTTGGAAATACACTAAGATCAAAGTTCGATATATAATAAGGATCAATAAAAAACACAGGGTTGATAAAAATCTATGGCAAAAAAAAACACTACTGAGTGACCAAAAAATTTAACTTTTTGAAAAATAACAAAAATATGATTCTGCTACTGGTCTTGAAAATTTCCAGAGCCAAATTAATTTGAGAGACACAGAAAATTTCAGAATTTGTGGAAATTAGCATTTTACACGGTTTTTTAGTCATTCGGTATCGCCAAAAATTAGTTCCATACTGGCAGATCCTTAGTTTTCATGCTTGTAAAGCCAATGCTATATTGAGTGGTCGCTATAAATAGGCTATGAAAACGCCCACGCACCCATTGTTTCTTCAGCTACATAATGAAACGGCATGTGCCAACAGTATCAAATACAATAGACTATATTTTTAACTTGGCCCGGGCCAGCTTTTAACTATGACGATTCCCTTTAAGGAGAACTTTCACGCAACTGATTGGCTTCTAAAAACAATGAGATCCTATTGTTCTTCACTTAGTTGTGATTTTCTTTTGAGGTACAACATGGAGGAGCTTGCTTGTACAACGATAGGTTCCCACTGTTTTTAGGAGACAATGAGCTGCGCGACAACAACTCGTTCTGTGTTGCAGAACATGACCATTGAAAATCCAGATTCTGGGGGGGGGGGAGGGAATAATTTTAGACGATAAAGAAATAAAATATTTAGACCAAGGAGTAAATCAGTTGCTAAATTTTCATACAATTGTATGAAAATACATTCGCTTTCGAGAGAAACAAAATAGTTGTTCGAGTGAAACCAAATTCGACTACTGTTGGGAATATTACTGTAACCATTCCAAAATTATGTAAACGAGAGTCTGACAGCAGTAAAATTTGAGCAATAAACTGTCACCCAAGATCGCAATTGTCTGAAATTGTGGTAAAGAAAGGTCCCTGGGATTATCACACGATAAGAAATTTTAGCGAAACTTGATAGCCAATGCGTCAATGGCTTATGGATTAAACTGTTTCGACCAATATTTGATTTCATTTAACCACTAACATCAAATAAAATGATAGACTGTTGAAAGTCGCGAAATTTGATCTATTTTGGGATTTGTCCATATACTGTAAATCTTCATTCCCACTAAGAGTTATCTCGCGTTAACTCGCGCTAAACTAGGTGCGATAACCATGGGCAGTAGGAGACGCATGGATTGCTTGTTGAAAAATATTGTGGTCATAGGTTGGGGTTATTAAGATTAAATTAGCCGCGATGTTTTGGAGCGGCTTCCTGTTATTTTGTAGCCACTTGCATTTGACCCGGCAAACGCTAATCTGCCCATCGAAGCTTTTCGATGGGCAGATTAGCGTCTGCCGGGTCAACCGCAAGTGGCTACAAAATAACAGGAAGCCGCTCCAAAACATCGCGGCTAATTTAATCTTCATAACCCCAACCTATGACCACAATATTTTTCAAAAAGCAACCCACGCGTCTCCTACCGCCCATGAAGAAATCAATCATATAAACATCATTCAACGAGCGATTTCAGGGAACTAAATCGAGGCAAGAAAATGCTTGATAATGGGGGTATGTTATTTAATGATTTGAATATGAGTTTGAGTCAAACATATTGAATGTGGTGTGTGGCTTGCTGGTCGAAGCTCNTTGTTGTTGTTTACAACAGTTAAGCCTGCATGTAAGCCTCTTCTAACGTCCTGAACCGTGGGTAATGGGTACAACGCAGCTTCTCTCAATACTTGAGCTTCAGGACATTAGAAAATGCTTACATGCAGGGCGGACTAGATTTTAACGGAAAGCTGAACAGCACGAAATCACATGACCGCAGTGATGAAGAATTGCCTTCAGATCTCGATACAACTCCAAGTGGACATCAAAGAAATAACTACGATCTGTTGCTTTGAGGACCAAGACCAACAAACCAGCTTAGGCTGTAAATTTTGACCCACCGGCTCTGGAAAATGCATGTTCATATTCACTTTGCCACTGCTCGACCAAACGATGATGAGGTACGCGAGGCACAGTTCATTTTCTATTTACTCCCCATTTAATCTTTGGGTTTTCAAAAGCATTTTCTTGTTGAGTTTAAAGCTTGATCATAAAGTTAATTTAATCTCTGATGCTTATTTGCCTGCAAATAAACAAAATTTTCACTCGTTTTGTCGGTCTTTCTCTCTCCTATTGAGGCCTAAAACTATTTCCTCCAATTTGAACAACCCTGACTATGCAGTAAGAAAATACAAGCCTAAATGCATTGTTTATGAACTAAAGAGACTACCGATATAATTTGTTGGCCATTTACGTTATTTCAATCGAAGATTAAAACGGATTACAACCAGTGCTATTTTCTGTATTCAGAAAATAGTGGAAGCTGTGGTGAAGAGCATCCAAGGGCCACAAAGGATGCTGGTCAGTCATGGGTCTTTAAACAATGTGAACCGAGAAAATCTGTTACACAAAATAAGGTGATTGACAGAAATCAGCGATTCAAAAGTTGTTTAGTAGCTTAATAGCTATAGGCTACATCGCTACAATTTTTTGCTATTTTTATCGAGATCGCAAACTGGCGAAAATGTGGATTTATTGAATACACGCAGTTCTAAACATCGTCGAAATTCATCAAAAACAGAGAATCGATTTCGACCAGCTACAATGCAATAACGCAATGAGCATATCAAAATAGCAAAATAGCACGAACTAGAAGGGATGTAGCCATATGGATGTAGCCAATTCACTTAGCTACCAAGCAGCATTTGAATCATAGATTTCTGTTGATTACTCTGTTATGCGCATGCGTGAAAGGTTTTCTCGGTTCACTTTTTTGGGTCACCCAGTAGAAGAGGGCGTTTCCATTACGGTCGAAATAAATGCGATCTGGCGCATCTCGTTTAGCGGGACTTAGCACGAGTTAAAGACCCATTGTCAACCATGATCCTTTGTGCGCCGAATGAACAGCAAGACAAAAGAAACTAGGCCAGAAACGACTTTCAGAGAATACGAAAGTCAACTTTGGCGCCACAAAGGATTATGGTTAGCAATGGGTCTTTAATGCCCAGTGGGAACTAAGCTTCAAAGCTCGAAAAGGCAGAAAGAGTTTTCTCACTTGGACTCTTCAAATAATCCCTCGTTACTGATTGCTTGTTACTGATTGGTTCAGGCCGATTTTGAACGGCGTTGATTGGTTTAAGTTTCACAAAACATAGTACCAGTCTAGCGTAGGTAGTTTCTGATCCGCTGGTGGCAAAAATGCAACTTGGTATACGTTTCAGTTTAGAAGTTTTTAATTGTTAATTTTTTTCTGTGAATAATTCCAAATGTAGAGGAATGGCTTCACATTTTTGACAAAGCTTTTCACAGAATAGACTTTAGTTTTTCTAATAGCTTGATCAATAATTCATGGGTAATTTAACTTTTCACAGGGTTCTATAATAACTATCGAGTGCTCCTAAATGTACAGTAGATTACAGTACTATCATACATACAATAAGTCTTCACTTTAAAAGACATCTGTCTCTGGCATGAAAACTTCACTTTCCAATTACGATTTTAAAGTATGGCTATAATAACAGGTTGTCGATATCTGCTTGTCCAGCACACATGACATGTTGCAGTGTTGCTCCGAGAGTAGGTAAAGAAAGAAAGCCTACGGGCTTGGTTCCCTGAAGTGTGCCTACGTGTCTATACTGCAATCTTCTTTGGCAAATTTCTGGTTTTCTGCAAACAAAAGCTCTTCCATGGCGAGGCCGCTAATCTGTGCGGTGATGTTTTTCACGAGGGCACATAATTCTGTCAGCTTTTGTGCCATGGTGAACCAGGCAACAATTTCTTCACCCATAAATCTAAATTGTTTCCTCAGCAATGCATTCTCATCTGATCTGTTGCCGTCCCCATTGTGCACTAACATAGCTAAGCATCATAATCTGTCTCAAATCAGATGTCACGTGAAAATGTCCGCGAATAAAAACTATTGAAGTGCTTTGCATGATTAATTTTGCGTTATCGCAAATCTCATGTGGCATCTAATTTGGGACAGACTTTAGAACTATATACAACCAAGTGCAGGATAATAATAACATACCGTACGGTGCAATAACACTAGAAAGTCTTGGTACCAGACCTCTGGGACTCTTTCTGCAGTTCCATCTCTATCTTCGCGTTTATCTTCTCCCAGTTGACCTCGACCTGAAAAGATGCCATGGATATGGATTAGTTTTCTATTCATTTGCTGGGTGGGTAAAACAATATTTTTTGGAAATCACAGAAATTAGATGATGCTTCTGATCTAAAAGAATATATTTCGTGCATTTGCATCAGGAAACAATTAAATTATTGCGGTATTAAGCATACTAGCGATAAAATCAGCAAGAGCTGGATGAATCATGAGATACTAGAATTTGAAGCATACCATGAAATTGTATAAAGAAATTCGCACATTCGTATCACTTAGGCCTGTTTTATATGTCGTGCCGCGCCGTGCCGAACCAGTGGAATTTGAGTTCGACCTTAGTTCGACTTGGAGCGCCTCCGTTTTATAAGAAGAAAAATTGTGTCACGTCGTGCCGTGCCGAACCATAATGACGCATGCGCACAATTGGAAGTTTTGAAAATTTTCTTTTCAGTTTCAGATGTTTCTTTGGTTAAATGAGAAATTTGATGGAAGGATAAGCATCTTCATCTTCTGTCCAAAAAATTTTGATGATATTGCGATAGTTTATGTTGTAGTATGTATGTGTGAGTATGGTGCGGCACGGCGCGACTGAAATTGGTTTTATAAGTCGCACCGGGTCGACCCAGACGAGAGGCCTTTGGCGTATGGTTCGACTCAGTCGAACCAAGTGTCAAGTTGGTTTTATAAGAGTCGCGCCGCGCCGAACCAGACAAAATTGGTCTGAATTCACTCGGTTCGGCACGGCGCGGCTCGACTTATAAAACGGGCCTTAGGCTAGTTCCTGTTAATATATCAGCATAGGGACCATGTACGAATACGGAGAGATTCCAACAAAAGATAGGCGCTTACAGAAATGTGCAATCGCGGATCGTGAATCAATTTCAACGAATCCTACATCTTTTATAGCAGAATGGCTAACATAAAAAGTGAAAATTTATGTCACGAATACAGTAAATCCCCGCGTATAAGAACCTACTTTTTTCAGGGCCAGGCTGAATTAGGTTCTTATTTGAAAGGTACTTAGATTAACTTCAGGGTATAAAGGTTCTTATTAAAGGGTCCCTTATGAAAACCTTTTAGGAGTCATCAACAAGAGATTTTCAACCCTATTATTTGCATTTGACAATGTTATTAATGACCTAATAACCAATTCTAGGCTTAGAATCTTGACAGAAATGTTTTGCCATTATTAAAAAGGAGGGGAGGAGATTCAGACTTTCACAGCTAACAGGGACAAACATCAATTTAATAAGGACCATAAAAAAATCAATTTTATTACCCTTGTACTAAGAACATACTTATTTTATCAAAATGAAGCAGGTTCTTAATTACAAGGTGCATAATTTAGGAAAAACAGCCTGCAGGTTCTTATTTTTGTAGGTTCTTATACGCGGGGATTTACTGTATTGGTCATGGATTTTTAAAATTATGGACGATTTTATCTGAACAAGTCTCGATGTGAATCTTGATACGTAACTTGGTTGAAATTTGCTAACGCAGTCATACTTAACCTGGTTGTTTTACCTACGTTAAAACATGCATAAATAGACAATAACGTTAAAGATGGCGGCTCCAAAGACTCTGTTGTGTTTTGCTGCAAAACATGCTGGCAAAAAGCTCCCTGACGACCACCTAACGACGTAAAAATTTCGGTTTGCTTTTTCGACTTGCTAGCTTGAATTTGAATCGACCTTGAATTCGAATGCAAGGTTAGAAAGGAAACGTTTCCAAAGCAGAAAAAGTAAAGCTTTGATTCAAATTGAAGTTTTAATTAAAGATTCGCATTCGAATCACAAAATTTTCCTATTTGTTTACATTGATTACTTGTTCCAAGCTTTACTACAGCTAGCCAGTTGAAATTTGCAGACCAAAATGTGTATGTTGTTAGGTGGTCGTCAGGGAGCTTTTTACCAGCATGCTTTGCGCGGCCACCATCTTTAGCGTTATTGTCTATTGTCGTGTAGAAAGGGTGCTAAAAGAATAAAACCGTAAAAGTCTCACCCCTTGTGCGAACTGAATAAACTTTTTATTGGTTTCTTTCTTCTCAAATTTTTTCAGATATTTCTGTCTGTTTGCTAAAACGGTGTCTACATGGGTCTTGTGCTTTACTGCAAGCTCCAGTGCTCTGTGGAAATAATAAAATTATCACCTTGCCCATATTGAACTTCGTGTAAAATTCCTTTAGGTATTGCTAGAAATTCGCGCATGTACGGAATACATTGGTTCAGTTTAATGCAAAATAAAACTACAAAGAAAAATAAAGCAACAAAAGAGTGTTTGCTCACGACACCATTTCAAGTTATCGCAACCCTGACCTGACATCTAATGTTAGACAGACTCTAGTACAGTATTCAGTAGTTTTTTAATCGTTGTAGTATTTATGTGTAATTGTATGTATGTAGTTTGATATTATTCATGTAATGGCCATGGGGTAGTCATAGTATTTTGCTCCTCATGGTATCGTACTTGTAGTATTGTAAAGTAGTTTGTAGGTAGTGTAATCAGTAATATGTTTTTGTACAATTTTTAATGGAATATAAATAAAATAAAATAAAACTTTTTGTAGCATTTTCATAGTATGATAGTAGCGTTGGGTTTTCAATAGTCTTCATGAAAAGCTTTGTGGTCTCACAAACAATAAGATTTATTCATACATTGAAAGGAGGAGGAAAGGTCAAGTTTCAGGTTTGATCCACCCCTGCAAAATAAAGTGGCTTCAAAGCTAGTTCTAAGGAAAACATGAGAATCTGCCTTGAAAAAAGGTACACATCTCGTAAGTTAAATTTTGCGAGTGACTTTCAGGCCTAAAAATATTCATTGGTCTTCTAACCATGTGACGTCCACATCATTCTTTGCGGATTAACAGTGATAACAATGAGTGGCCTACCTATCCCAATTGTACAGATCAAGGTTCATTTGAATAGCTCTGTATATCAATCCACTTTGTAGCAAGATCGCTTCAGCATCTGGTATCTGACGGCAAAACAATGCCATTGCTGCGAGTCGACCTTCTTTGGACGGAATCTCCTTCACATGATTGATGTACTGAACTTTATCGGCCTACAAAAAATTAAATGAGTTTAAATAGCTTCGTCATTCAACATAAAATTTAAAGTTATTTCGAAGAAAATCTTCCAAGGTTTTGTTAAAATATCCTGTGGTCCATAAGACAGTTCCTCGTTTGATTCGAAACAGCACAAAGATAACCACCCTTGATCTTTTTCATTCAAAATAGACTTAATACACCGTTGTTATACTTTCGATCCTCCGCAGATACACGTCGCTGCAACTACGACTCATGATCTAACTGTAACTGTACACATTCACCTTACGGGGTCTAGTAATGATATGCGATGGCCTAGGTTATTGACTCGAAAAATGCCCAAACAAAATTTGGGTTTCCGGGACTCAAACACGATAAAACAAACTAGCAGTACTGAAAAGAATGTTTCTTTGATAATAAAAGTAAAAAAAAAAAATGAATTCCAATGCAATGCAATTCTTTTTGCAGTGACGCAAAGCAGCTCCTGTAGATTCACTCAGAACTATGAGTGTCAACATTGGTTGGCCTCAGTTTGGCCTATTTGTAACAATTAGCCAACGAGAGCGCGGTATTTGCTCCTCTGCTGCATATGCTGCTTTCTGATTGGTGAGCCAAAAAGTTGGCGGGGGGGGGGGGGCTTGATTTGACAGTTTTACTATAACATTACTAAGCTTCGTAATTACCTCTTCAATAGCAGCATACGCAATCTCAGCAGTTGATAATTCTTTCGCATATGCAGACATGGCTGCAAGGCATGCCCAAAGAGTCTCGTCCTGAAAAAAATGAAAAATCCAGCTGTCACAACTAACATTCTCAGCGACTAGCAGATGACTCCTAAATAACTAAAATTTGACCAAAGGACGCTTAAAACCTGGAAAAAGAGTTCACTCCATTTTTCTTTAACGCCAATATTTGTGGAGGCGAACTAAAGTATGTCTCAAATTAGATGTTACGTGAGATTTGCAACAACGCAAAATTGCTTATGTAAAACTCTTCAATTGTTTTTATTTGCGGGCATTTTCACGTGACATCTAATTTGAGACAGACATTAGTTAAAAAGACCCAATTTAATATACATTNGGCATGCCCAAAGAGTCTCGTCCTGAAAAAAATGAAAAATCCAGCTGTCACAACTAACATTCTCAGCGACTAGCAGATGACTCCTAAATAACTAAAATTTGACCAAAGGACGCTTAAAACCTGGAAAAAGAGTTCACTCCATTTTTCTTTAACGCCAATATTTGTGGAGGCGAACTAAAGTATGTCTCAAATTAGATGTTACGTGAGATTTGCAACAACGCAAAATTGCTTATGTAAAACTCTTCAATTGTTTTTATTTGCGGGCATTTTCACGTGACATCTAATTTGAGACAGACATTAGTTAAAAAGACCCAATTTAATTTACATTCAGTTATATCGATTTCCTTCCGAAATGTTTTGTTTATGCAATTTATTTAAAGAAACACATTCCTTTTTACAACTGATAATCAAAGCTCCAATGCTTTAATTATTAATCCTACATCTAGAAGAAAAAAACCGTAGCGAGTATCGTGAATTTTATCTTCTATCACAAGAGACGATTGCGTAAAAGATGGCGTCGGGGGGCATTTAACCAAGATGCATTGCGTTTGATGATCGAATTTCTATAGAACCACTGTTGATTCCATTATAGAGCGCAATGCATCTTGGTCAAATGCTCCCCGACCCCATCTTTTCCGTAATCGTCTATTCTTTATCGTTTTTCGCACTTCTCTTCTATCCGATGATAAAATAAATTAAAAAGTTAAATTTTTAAAGGGGCCTTTGCAACCGGCATACTTTGTGAATAAATCTTTTTGTGGTCTCTTTGTTGTCGCCATTTTCATGGTGCACGAAAAAGGCCGCCAACAAAGGGATGGCACGTGTAAGGTATGCTGGTTGCAAAGGCCCCTTTAAGTGACCAAACAACTCCAGATAAAGAAATGGGTGATTGATGGTGCTATAAATAAACAATAAATCCTTTAAATATAAAGGAGAACTAACCTTGACAAAACGACACAGCCTGACCGCATCATCCCATTTTGATTCCCTTGTGTGTGCATGTAAGAATGATGGATACGGTGAAATGCTGCAGAAAAAATAATGCCGAAAATGTTAGATTCTCGGGAGTAAGCTTCATAGAAGTCAAATTACAACTGTTGCAGAATATCGCAAAATTACTTTAATCTGGTGCTTTATTCCGGTGCGGAAAAACTTGATCAGTTTGAAGTTCGCTGCATTTGAAAATTTGTAATGGATGTGGATGCAACAAACGCTTGAGTAAGAAGAAAGGCCAAATTAGTACCGGGTGTCCCAAAAAAATCACCAAAAGTCGCAAAATAGTTTGAAAATTCACCAAAAATTGATTACATGGTCGATCTTTAAATTTCTTTTCTTGGCAAGTAGATCATAGACCAAATTATTTTCCCAGATATAGCTGATGATTGGTTTTAAAATTAGCAAATTTAGCTCTTTTTATCGCTGCTTGATTTTGAAGCATACGGCAAAAAGTATCGAAGATTACCAGTTAATTTCCTTTTTTACATCAAGCTTCTAGTTTGGTCAGAAATGTCAGAAAGAAACACAAACTATCATTGTAGACTTGAAGGAAAATGAAAAATCTCAAAATAATGGCTGTTAGGCAAGATTTACAATGTTGCTTAAAAAGTATAGCTCAGAATAAGGTTTTTCACATGTTATTGTATACTCTTTAAGTAAAGAAAACAAGCATTTTATTATCTTTAAATATATTTGGATTACTGAAAAAAGAGATCAAAAAGCAAATTTGATAATAGGTTTGATAATCGAATTTTGGTGATTTTTTAAAAGGGAGTCCTTTTTTTGGACACCCGGTAGCTAATTTCTTCACCTGACATCCAAGGTTAAAAAAAAAGGATTTCAAGAAACCATGATACAAACCTTGTATTGCAAAGTGCACCATCACCTCTCCTCATTGTGCACACATTTCCAACAAAGTTCACAATTTGTAAGTTCTTGCCAAACTCACTAAAACGAGAAACAGTGTATTATTTATTTAATTATATTTAACACAAAAACCCTATCAGCTATTTTAAATAAACGAAATAAACTAAAAGAATTAAAATCGCTTTAAATATATATGTACAAATTAAGACTTTAAAAATTTACTGGTTTTACTTGGGATCGTGCTTCGGGAAGGATGCTAATTTTGTAGGCATTCCTCCAGTTTCCTTTTGAACCTGGTAATCGTGGGACGCATTCTAATTTGCAATGGGATTTCGTTCCACGCTTTGCACTGGACTAGAAAAAACTTCTTTTGGAGAATTCTAAAAGTATGTTTGTTTCTTGGATTTGGAGTTTTTATAACTTATAATAAATAAAGCATTTTTAAAGTGTCTTTGAAACCGAGACCGAGCTTGAAACCGAGGGCACTTTAGAAGATAGCTTGCCTGGGATTATTCAATTCAATTCAATTCAACTTTTTTCATAGAATACAGGGCTAAATTCTATTACAGGTATATATAAAAGATCTCTATCCTATACGACCAAAGTAAAGCATAGCTTATCTAGCTTTGGCCGTTAAAATAAAATGATGTAAAAAAAGAAAAGAAATATGAGTATATATCAAATATTACAGCATTGTTGAAATAGAGGTACATAGATGAGGAATCAATTGTTCATACAATGATAATTCTGAAGTAAATTATAGATAACATCAAACAGGATAAAGATTTTAGAAAACATCAAAACTGCTTTCTAAATTAAAGTTCGTTAGACAAAAACATGCGAAAAGATTTTGTTAGACGTGAAAGCATATCATAAATGTCAACAATGTATCTTAAAGACTACACTGAAGGTATCTAACGTTGATATCTGTTGACCTAATCTTATCTTATCTTATCTTAGCTTAGCTTATCTTATCTTATATTATCTTATCTAATCGAATCTAATTTAATCTAATCTTATCTTATCTTATCTTATCTGATTACTTGGAGACATTCAATGCAATTCGAATACTGATCGTAGCAGTTGAAGACCGGTTTCAACAAATGAGGCATAATTTTGGGCAACGAAATGACATGGCCTTTGTATCCTGTTTTTCACTTCCTTTCTGTTTGATTTCCAGCCATGGAATTAAAACAATACCCAAACTGAAATTTCTGAAAAATTACATTTTAACAAGCTTGAAGATGGGAAGCCAAAAAAAGGCTTCTTCGACCTTGGTGGCGACAGTTCTTTAAACAAAAAAGTCAAGTACAATAGACAATAACACTAAAGATGACGGCTCCAAAGACTCTGTTGTGTTTTGCTGCAGAGCATGCTGGTAAAAAGCTCCCTGACGACCACATAACGACATTAAAATTTTGGTCTGCCGTTTCGACCAGCTAGCTTTAATTCGAATCGACCTCGAATTCCAATGCAACATAGTTCGAAAGGAAACCTTTCCAAAGCAGAAAAAGTAAAGTTTTGATTCGAATTGAAGTTTTAATTAAAGATTCGCGTTCGAATTACAAAATTTTCCTATTTGTTTACATTGATTACTTGTTCCGAACTTTACCACAGCTAGCTAGTCGAAACGGCAGACCAAAATTTGTGTGTCGTTGGGTGGTCGTCAAGGAGCTTTTTACCAGCATGCTTTGCGAGGCCGCCATCTATAGCGTTATTGTCTATTGTTGTCCTCGTCAACGTGAAACCCTTGCTCCAAATAAAGCTCTGAAATATTCAAAATTTTAGCAAATGAAGAATTAAAGTTACATACTTTTCATCTTTTTGTAGAAGAGTTCTCGGGATGATATCAGGATCAACAAAAGCGACACTCGGGTAATACCAAAATGTTACTTTATTATCAGCAACAGCTGCCAGCATGTTGGCATTGTCATTCCATGCCATGGTGGATACCATTGTCGCTGCAAAAAATCAACTTAATATTAATAAGGAGATAATACTATTGGAAAACGTGAACACTTGATATCGCGTTTAGAAGTAAAAACTATTCCTGGATGGCCCAAAAACTACTGGGCAAAAACAATTTGTAATCAAGCCACAAATTTTGCACAGCAGTCCGAAGGGCTAATTTAGATTGCAAGATATCATACAAGCATCTAGGACAACGTTAGGGTGTTGAAAGATCGAAAAAATAGAAAAACAGAATTCTCTTGTAGCTTTCAGATCCACTCCAAGTAAATGCCATTATTTCCAATCCATATTTCGTCTGCAAAAACAACCAGCTCACGTTTAAATCATTGTGGGAGCTCCCAATTTATGACAGTTTCTGATCAACGTTGGTTCTCTCCAGAGGATCGTATTTCCTGCAACATACTAGCTTTATAGACTTTACAAATATTTCAATTTTCGAACTCTTTAAGCAGACACTTTTTGTATAAAAAGGACTACATAGAACTCTAAAAAATCGTAAACGATGAAAAAATGATCATCAGTCAGTTTCATCATTCAAACTATCACTTGTCACTGTCAGAGACTTTTCTATGTTGTTAAAGATTTGTATGCGAAGAAGACCCCAGTGTTAACATTTGCGAAGGAAGAAGTAAGTGTATAAATAGCATTAAACTCACAGAGTTTCACGATTTTCGGAGCTCCAACCTGTCGAACTGTTCGAATATATAAATCTCTGTTTTTGTCAACAATGGCTAACTGCCTCTCTGTACCAGCACCATCTTTATTCAGCGCTATTTCCATCACTTCGGCCTGAATGCAGAGATAGAAGGAACTTTAGACTGTAAAACAGTCGAAATCTTTGTTATTAAAGATAAATATTGCAACCAGCACAGTTGAAACTACTGACTTGAATGTCGAAGATTTCTTCAGTTTTTCAGGCAGTTATTTAACCAGGTAAAACAAACTTACAACGAAAAAACAGCTAATCCCCTGGACGGTTGAATGAGGTATTTATTGAAGATTTTATTGAGATATTGAACCAAGTAATAGTATACTTTTCAATTATCTATCTTAATAGTATACTTTTCAAATAGTATACTTTTCAATTATCGAACAAGATTTTAAGTACTTTTAACATTGTAAGGAACGGATTTTTACAAAGAACTCTAAACTGAAGATTGTAAGTAGGTTGACAAATAGTTTTCCTTTTCGTACACTTAGAGCATTACTTTTCTTTTAGTAGCAGGTCCACATCAGCTTTGTGTTGCCATCTTAGAAAGACCTGCTTATCAAATAAAATATGTATGTATGTATGATGTATGTATGTATGTATGTATGTACGTATGTATCTATTTTTTATATGCTACGTAAGTTCGGCTCGTGAATTGTCGGTTAAAGGAGGAGATAGACACATCCGAACAATCTCATAGGCTACTAGTAAATTTTGAACAAGAGAATAATCTCAATAATCTCTCTTGATATTAAAAATGTTTTTGAACAAGAGAATAATCTCTAAAATGCACTACAAATAATAATCATCTTGTTTAAAAAGTAATTTGTGTTTTGGCAAAGTGATTTGCCTCTCGCCTAGACAAGAAT
>REGM01000003.1:2401399-2417689 GCA_004194415.1 Aurelia aurita
ACAACAACTTCAAGTAAGCATGGGTAATAAGAAACGCGGTAGTTGTTCCTACAACAGTTTCTACCTCCCTGTGTGCCCTGTACCGGGTTCTCCTTGTATCCCTGTGTGCCGGGTTTTCCTTGTATCTCTGTGTCCTGAAAATTTGAGTCAACAACAACCTTCACGGGCACATAGAGGAAGAAACTGTTGTAGGAATAACTAACGCGTTTCTTAATACCCGTGAAGTAAGCAACAAGAAATATTACTTACTTCTCACACAAGCATACCAATGTAACCGCTCCACTCTTTAGATCAAATATCATTGGTGTATTCCAGTTCTTGACGCTTCAAGAAATACACAAATAGATTCCATTAAATAATGAATCAAATAATATATAACAATAAATAATACCATCGAAAGATTTATCGTTAAAAACGACATTTTGAAATATGTGCTTATTCAAATAAATGATGCTATTTATTTGTGTTCAAAATACAGCACAGCTGAAGAAAATCAGCTTCTATCATGAATAAAAACAATTCTATTCAATGAAAAACTGCAAGTTTACAACCAAGGACATTTTGCCTCAAGTTTAGAAGCACAAGATCAAGTGACTCATTTTGCCCCACTCAAAATCAAATAAAATATACGTGAAATAAATTCATGCAGCGTTAAGTTCCTGAAATTCGGTCATTTTCTACAGGGTGTCCCAAAAAAATTATTCGACGTTTGATTAAATATTGAAAAATAACAATAAAATGGACAGGCTACTTGTTAAGATATCTTTATCCCTAAGATCTTAAATTTATTGTAGACACAAGAATCTTGCAAATCCATTAAAAATTCATTGAGTTATGAGCTTTAAAAGATCAAGTTTGTGCGAAAGCTGAAGTTCATTTTCAGTTTTGAGAGTGCTATTCATATGTCATTTTAGAATTCATCCAGTCAGCCTTTCAACCAATTAAAACCACGCATGATTAGGTGCAGATCAAGTGTGCCCAAAAAAAATCCTGTGGCGAGTCTTTTTTTGGTCGATTATTAGGTATTTTGCTTCGCACACAACATTCAACAAACCATCAATTTATTTTTGGATTTGAAAGGAACACATATGCGGATATCTTGTTAGTCCTAAATTCACACAGGAATAGAGCATTCACACAAATAATAATTGCAAATCTTAACTAACCTCCGACCGATAAATTCACCCTTACTTCTTGATAATCGGCCTCATACATGAATTTAAAGGGGCCTTTGCAACCGACATACCTTGCACGTGTCATCTCTCTGTTGTCGACCATTTTAGTGGACCATTAAAATGGCGACAACAAAGAAACCACAAAAGGATGTATTCACACAGCATGCCGGTTGCAAAGGCCCCATTAATTCAATGGCCTGTCAGACGTTGTAAAAGTTTTGAATCATGGTTGTTAAGATCACACCTGTAAATGTAACACTGAGATGATGTTGTCACGACAAGGTGACTGTGGCCAAGAGATACTTTGATGATTCTGTCTCTGAAGTCTAAAAAACAGTAATAAATATTGTGAAAATCGAGGATTTAATAAAGACGGGGACGACTGCACTTTAGCGGACCAGCTTTATGTCATATCTCTCGGGAACGTACTTGACCAAATGCCCTACTAACCCTAACTAAACCCTACCTCACCCTAACTGACCCTAACTTACCCTAACTAAACCTAACTTACCCTAACCCTAACTAACCTTTACTTACCCTAAAACCCCCTTTCCAAAACCTAACCCTGACCCTACCCTTACCCCATGACACATAACTTGCCGATATTGAAAGCTGGTCCGCTAAAGTGCAGACTAGCCGATACAGTCTGCCTCAAAATGGTCAAACGAAAGTCGGTCGCAGAAACAAAGCAGCTTATTTACACAAAATGCCACAGACAGATGAAAACAAGCTCTATGCATCACAGCATTTGCTTTGGAAACACAACATTGCACTGGAAAAATTTTCAGGGCCCAATTTATGCGCAAAAAGTTTATTTTTGCGACAGAATTTAGATTGAAAAGTGCATATACCTAAATGAGTGTATTTTCCAAACAAAACATGCTTAAAAGGTGCTGTTTTAGATAATCTTCTGAAAAACCAGGACTTTCTCCCTCTAATGAAGGCAAATACCAGCAGATACATTGCAAATTAAAATATTTTCTATAGGTTTGAGCTCCATAGAATTAGCCAGTGCAATCAGATTTTTCATGCCATCAACGATTTTAGAGAAACAGCTGGATTCTGAGCCATAAGTTTTGGATGTATTTGGCCTAAAAACACGAAAGGCCAATGCAAGCTGAAGAAATTCTACGCCACGCGCCCATTAGAGAGGAAATTCTCATCGAATTTGTGATATCGGCTAGCTGATCTTTATCGAAAAAATGGGTTCAGGCCAAGACATTACACCATGTGAACAATGCGTTGCAAAGACGCTTTTTGTATGGTTCGAGTATTGTCTTTTGAGTAATTTTCACTCTTTGTACTACCAAAAGACTTTTACAATAAACTTTGCACGTCAAATTCGGACATAAGCTAGAAAAAAATTAAATATTATTTATATTCTGTTAATATTGCTATTGGAATACTTACCTAAGTTTTCTTTCGAATCCAAGATGACATCCCTCACTTTAATATGTTTTTGCTCTGTAACAATTGCTTCAAGGTTTTTCCATTCTATTCTCCTAAAATCAATCCAATCAATCAATCAATCAATCAATCAAATCAATCAATCAATCAATCAATCAAATCAATCAAACCAATCAATCAATCAATCAATCAATCAATCAAATCTTATGTCAATCTAAGTTTTCCTCCCAGTGACGGATTTAGGATATGAGTTTTGTCATAAACCGTCATTTTGCTCTTTTTAGCATGCGGTCTGTCCGAATAGCCCACTCATTACTGATGCCACGAAAATCTTTATTGGCACTTACTCCAAAGCATTTTAAGTTTTCTCTGAAGAAAGAAGAACATGGAGTGAGCAGTATTGCTTTCCAAGGCAGCAAACTCGAGATTCTAGCCCAAGAAGGTCTACACAGAAGGCGGGAAGCAAACCATTAGGCTACTTACAGACTACCGACTTCTTTATAAAAAGAATGTGTCTATCAGTCAGTATATACTATATTTTGACTTTTCATTTTACATATTTCTAAAAAAGTGACAACAAGAGCTTCTGAATATCTACAGAAATAAAAGAAACCAATCAATTTCAAAAATTTAATACAGTAATACACTTTTGACTGTTCGGTACGAAAAAAGCCTTTCAGAATTTTTCATAATATGATCAGGTCCTGAAGAAAGGCAAGGTTTTTGTTGGCAATAATTTAACGATGGCAGATTTAGGGTAGGGTATTTAATTGGTTAAAAGGTCTATCATCACCTCGAAATTCATTTGATCTTTGAAATAATTTTGCAAAGGTTGAATGGTAAGGTTGGCAACAAAATTGAGATTGACAATTAATGCCCGATGATAATTTTTGCAAGCAATCCTGTAAAATATATTGACTTACTTTTGAACGATGCTGGCAAATATAACTTGGCCATTTGCACAAGCACCAGCCAGTTGTGTTCCATCGCTAGACCAACCAATCCCGAAAACTGATCCTGTGTTTGGTTTTTCCAATGCATACGACCACTGTAGAAGAAAGTAGCGGGCATCAATACCTCTCAAAGCTTTGGGCCTTCGCCATGAAAACTATTGCTATGGAATCAAAGCTTAAAACAAAGAAGAAATCTTCTTATTTTATAAAGGCATCTGTCTTAAAGGGGCCTTTGCAACCGGCATGCTTTGTGAATACATCCTTTTGTGGTCTCTTTGTTGTCACCATTTTAATGGTCCACTAAAATGGCCGACAACAAAGAGATGGCACGTGCAAGGCATGCCGGTTGCAAAGGCCTCTTTAAGACATTTCGTTGAGAAGGTTCTTAGAAGACTTCCATTTCAAACTTGGTGGAATTCTAAATGAAGTCTAGTACTCAATGAGACCGCTCAAATTTAGGTTGTTTACATCTGTGGGTGGGGTCATCCTTGCCTTTGAAAAGACTTCAAAGACTCTTTCAGGAAATTGTCTAGAGACGCCTTATGTTGATACAAAGTAATACAGTACAAGCTACAAGTAAAAACAAACTTTGGATTTTCTTTGGAGAAAGTTCTTAAATGAATAGTTTCCAGTACTACAGTTTCTCAATTTTGAGGTGGTCTTAACATATGGTTTGTTATAAAGAGTTTCTTATGAAATAGGGAGTATGCTAGGTTGTGCTTCTCCGTATTGTGCTCTATTGCTTCAACGTTTTGTTTATATCCAATCCCTGCTATTGCAGGGGGGCTTAAAAGAGAGGGATCTTATGAAAGACAGGGAGGAGGGCTTATTCACATAGTCAAATAACAAGGCTATAAACGAAAGCTTGTTAGGTATTTTACCTCATATGTTGCGAAATCAACATACACTTCTACGAGTCAAATAAACAAATTCAACGCAATTTTGATCCCAAACCAAACCATATCAAAATTAACATCCGAACTTGTTTTAGCTAATAAACGGAAAATCTTTGGTATCCTCTCGCATTTGACACAAGTGGGCGGGCAAAATAGAGAGGGGGGAGGGCTTATTTAAAATTTTGACTCAGAAGGGAGGGAGTTATCAGAGAGGGGGCTTGATAGAGAGGGGGGCTAAATAGAGCTTTTATGGTAAGTGGTTTGAAGTGTTTGCTTTCCATAGCACAGTATGAATACCATTGGAATCTTCAAGAGTATGAATGTATTCACGCAAAATCATGGAAAATGGCTATGTGTAGGGTCTTGCACCACTCGAAGAAATTGTAAACAATACGTCACAGTCATTCTTTAGAATCACTCATGTTTACTCAAGAAATACAGTAAGCTCCTTAAGTTAAGTAAGCTCCTTGTGAACCATGTCATCAGCCGTTGGCAATTCAGATCTCAACCAACTTAGCACAGGTTTTACCAGTGCATAGTTTTTCACATCAATTCATCTACCCTAAACTGGTGCATGCTAGTGCCCTTCACAATTGGATGGTGCCATGGTATACAGAGTGCACGAAATACTGCAATGCAAAATATTTGCACAGGCCTTGAATCACTTCACGCCGCTGTTCACAAAACTGACTCGGGAAACTTTATCTATAAATGAGCGGGTCTTCGGAATTCTTGCTTCTAATAAGGAAGAGCAACTAATTAATTTTGTTGTTTTTACGATCAGGTCAGTTGTACACATAAACAGAGGAATAGATTTTAAAAGCCCAGAAGCAGCTAAATGCAAGGTCATTAACATGTCTAGACAAAGGATAAGCCAAGAAATCTTTTATAATTACAATTTAGCACTTAATAAGGGCTATGTTGATGCCTTTTGCAATGATTATCTTTTTGAAAACATGCTTGGAAAGCTAGAAAATGGAGCACTCATCCTAAATGATATTTTAAGAAATTAGTTTTTTTCAATTTTTGTGTTTTGGTTTGCCTGCTTTTTGTCTTGGACGCTCGTGCTTGCTCCTTTGTGCAGGTGGGGCTGACTGGGATGGGTGGTGGGCGAATGAGAACACAATTATAGCCCAGCACCGAAATGCCTACCTAATAGTATTTAAATTGCCATCACTTCTCAAAAAATTCTCGTTTCCACATGTCATCAGAATGTTAATTTTTACCACTCTTGTAGTTTTTAGCTTATATCTCGTTTTTCTTTTTTGGTTACTTTCTTTGGCTTCAAATTTTAAATGGACTGAATGGACTTCGAATGGACTTAAGAATTTAATTAATTTAGTTTAGATTTTTTATGATATTTTACCAATTTACTTTGTATTTAGCGAGATTGATTTTTCATAAGAGAAAAAAAAAAGGTATACAGAGTGCTTAACATTTTGTTTCCTGAGATCGTTGTTAAAGAATGTGTTAAGTGCTGTTCATGGCCAGATCCAGATGACGTCATGTCTATTTCTGCTATGGATGGCACAGAATATTGTATTTTGTTGTTGTTGTTTTTTAGTTTTAACAGTGATATATAAAAAATACAGTTGCCAAAACTTGAAGGACTTTCACAACGTGAAATCTTCTTCAAGTATGATGACAATATTAAATTGACCACACAGATATCTTTTAAAAAGGAATCCAATATTATTCTTTAGGATGTAATATTGAAATACTTACTCCTTTCTTGTCACAAAGTCTGAGTGTGTTGTAAGATCCAACGGCAAACAGCTCGCCTATGAAAATACGCAAATAATTAAAATGCGATTACTGAGATCCGAAATACAAAATTCCAAAACAATAGAAATTCCTAAATGTATCAGTTGTTTGTCGGGTTTGGGACTAGTATACGCAGATAAAGATGCTACAAAGAGAAAAACATTAGAGAAAAGAATTATTAAATTGGGGACTCTTCTGCTACATGGATTTAACAAACGGTTTTCATTTATATCCTAGTATCTTTGCTAGCTTCATTTTTTGGTAGAATATCTTGTCGAATCTTCTACTCTTCCTCTTACGTCGCATTCTTGCGTCGCATTCTTTTCTGCATTCTACTAATATACCTGTTCTACCAAGCGTTCTTTTTCTACTCTTCCTAATTTATCGTACTCTACTTCGTTATTACTGATGAGGGGTTATGCCCTAGACTTATTACATTGAGTCCTAGTAATCGCTACCACCCACCCACCCTACTCGCTCATATGCCCTAAACGTCTAATGGTAATATTCAAGGCTTATGTTTTATCTATTATTAATATCTTCTTATACAATAGAAATTCTTGTATGTACAATGAATGAATTGAAAATCTTAGATGGCTAAGCATTTTCAGGTCCCTTGAACCATACCCGGTTCAACGAACCCTTCGTTTAACGAGCTCTGGACTTATTTATGGTTTCCTTGAGGAGTCGTTGCATAGAGAGTTCACTGTAGATCGGTTCTTCTTCATGTAGTTGTTAATATTATTTTAGTATTTATTTTAGTATCTATGTTAAATGTAATCGCCGAAGGGTAGCAATGTATTTCCATGCTCCCTGTGGTGTCGTTCTGTAATGTTATTGTTAGTTAGTAAATTGTAAATTTTAGGAGAATTTATATAAAAAAAAAAGATGTCTAAGCATAGGCATCAAATCTCTAAAAAAGATTGCACGGATGGTTATTGAATCTTCCTTTTGGTTTAATGGCTTAAAAGGAACTTCAGGTACTTTGCTGTTATTTTTCATTGGAACTTTTTGATATCTTGATTATTTTCAGAATGCAGCGCTTTTAGTGTTTCAACCAGTTTTGAGGTTGAGACGTCATCAAATTGCTTATTCGTAAACCAGAAAAGCGACAGATTTCTGCGTACCACCATATCATAGCGCTCCATAAACCAAGTATAGGCATCAAATCTTTAAAAAAAGATTGCACGGATGGTTATTGAATCTACCTTTTGATTTTATGGCTTAAAAGGAACTTCAGGCACTTTGCTGTTATTGTTCATTGGAACTTTTTGATATCTTGATTATTTTCAGAATTACAGAGCTTTTTGTGTTTCAACCAGTTTTGAGGTTGTGACGTCATCAAATTGCTTATTCGTAAACCAGAAAAGCGACAGATTACTACTCATCGCCATATCGTAGACCTTCATAAACTACAGTTTTCTTGAAGATTGTACCGTTTTTCCTCCATTAATTTAGGATTTACGGTGATTTTAATTTTTCAAAACTTATCATGAATCAGCAAAAAGGGGATGCAACCTGATTTCTTCATTTTTATTTCTTTTTATCAAAGCCTGGAGTCTTCCACGTGTAGTGCTGTTACGTTATGCGAATGATTAGAATAATCAGAACGCTTAAACAACACGTGATGATCAGTTGTAGTTTAGAGTTAGCAACACATAGGCCATCTCCAATAGAAGGGCCCCAAAAGCAACACTATGACGACGAGAATACCTTGGTAACGCTGCAAGTGTTAGTGGTAAATCAAATGAAACACCATGAAAAATTAATTGTATGCAAGAAACAGAGAGAGATTCACCACCTAGTATTCGATCGTATTCGCTAAGGTCTACTATTCTTAATGACTGAAAAACTCACCGTCTGGTGCCCATGAAATAGATGTGATTGGATAATCATGCAGTTGACTTGTGAATAAAGATCTGCCATAGGTATCCCAAACCTACACGATGACAGAAGAGGAACCTATTAGCAAATATGGAACTACAGCAAATCGATGAAAGTAGCAAACTTACGAATTAAACCAAAGTCTGTAGCAAGATTCTACTCGATACTGATTCTACAATAACGTGATAGCAAAGTTTTCTTATTTCTTATTTTATTAATTCTTTCATTTAAAGTTGCCTAAGCAATTATAGCTATAATTGCTAATTAAGGCCAACTATTTATAAAATACATACAATATTATAAGAAAAATACAATTTACAATAAAAAACCTAACCTAGGATAAACATTTTACATACTCTGCAGCTGCAGTCTTGGCATTTATGGGCTTTAATGAGTCTTTTCAAAATCTCAACGGAGTCTGAAGTTTTCAGTTCAGGTGGTAGTGTCTCCCATACTTTTTCCCCTATAAATCTGACCGTATCGGTTCCAAGGCAAGTTGTTTTCACCTTCGGTAGTTGTAGTTTATCAGAACACCTGAGATTGTAAGGCGTTTCTTTTTCCTCAAAAATGTGCTTCATAAAGCTAGGATTTAGATTAGTTTTTGTTTTGTAAATCTCTACCATGAGCAACTGCAGGTTCCTCTGATGAACGGTTACCGAATTATCCATTTCCAAGTGGGTCATCAAAAAAGCTGGTTTCAAACCAGAATACCTTATATTTACAATCTTCTCCTCCAGAAATGATAGTATTGTTGAGCGAATTCCAGTCAACTTTCAATACCACACCATCATGTGCCTTCCACTAAAAAGAAACGGAGAAAAGACTACCGGGTGATCCAAAACAATGTAAACCGGACCGGTTTAACCGGTTAGATCTGTTGTATAAAATAAAGCAATCATTCGAAAGAAGGGACAAATCACTACTTCAAAAAGCGGACGAGACTTTATGAGAACAAAAAGGAGTTTTAGGGATTTTTCACAAAAACAAAAAGGATTTTAAGGAGTGATTTGCACCGCGAGCCAAAAGGAGCAAAGAGCCAAAAAATTAGCCTACACGTTTGCTACTTTTCTGGATCTTGTAATTTGACGAAATAAAGGTTTGATGAAACCAGGCCTAATGTAAACGTATCGATGGTCGTCAAAGAAGAGGTATATTTACGATATTCTCTGAAAAATAATACCGAAAATAGAATGTGAAGGTAAAGGAATGTGAGTGAAAAAAGGAGAACTCTGAATTAACGCTTAAAAATCCTTAATGCAGAAAGAAAATTTCACCTTACGGAAACTCCAGAAACACGTAATTTTCCTCAGTACGGCAATCTCTTCGCATGGCCTATTTGGTTACGCAGGGGCTCACATTTACGGTTGGATTCAAAGAGGCTGCTCATTTTTAGATGGGGGTTTATTGGATAATGACGGGCATAACAGAAAATACGGTAATCTTATATTTGTTTCAGATACACCTATAGCTGCACGTACTCTGAATGAAAGTTTCGTCAAGTAAACAGAAATTACGGAAAACCAAGAAATTTAGGTTTTGAAAATCCGGATGAAAGAAATTATCAAGTGTTGATATATTACCTGTTGAGGTTTTGCCTGAGGTTGAAGTGGCTTGATAGTAAGCTGTTTGCCATTGGTGTGAAGTACTCCGTCTGAGTTTGGACTCCAAGCAATTGAATAAACAGGATTCCCTGTGATAAATACAATAAATTACTAACAGATTGGCGAGGAAGTTCGATTCAAGGAAGGGATGATTTCTTGGAAGTAAATTGGAATAAAGGTCTGTTTAACCAAGCGAAGTAGCTCGCGAGAATTCGCGTTGAGCAAGAAAATGGTCTTATTTCTGCACTTTGCTTCGAAAAACATGTTTTTGCTTCAAGTTAGATTAAAGGCCATGAACATTATGCCCAAAATGATCTCGAGAATTTGCCTTGTGGCTTTTACTAATGCAAAATATTTGTGCCGAAATTTCATTTTCATTTTTAATTCTTTCAAGAAAAACATACCACAAGTCAAATATCTAATTACACCTTATAAATAAATGAAAAAAAGACAAATGTCAACAATCGAAGGAGTCAAGCCATAGTTATAATGTCTCTTTTAATCACTTTTTAAATGAAGCAAGAGAGGGTGCAAGTTTGATTGACATCCTGACTAAAACTGTTCCAAAATCATCAAATGTCAGCTGAAATGCTTTACAAGTGGATTGTTGATAAACGTGACAGTCAATAGGGAATTGGATACCAGTAATAAATTTATAATTTTGGTAATGTTAAAATTCGAAACATCAAACGTCGAAGCCAAGTGTGAACGTCTGGAGAGATAGCAACAAAGCCCTTTTGAAGCTTAAGTTGTGTAGATTGCTTTATGGATTGTTATATTCCTTGAAGTCAAATTTCACATTCGACTTATCATTCTTTACAATATCGAAGGACGAAGGCTTGATTAACAAAATATAGATCACTGGCCAACCGGGTCCAGATATGAAGCCTAGTATCGAACATTATAACCGGAATTCCTAAATTTGTAGATCCAGGTTAATCAAAAGCGACTATCGCCTATTTCTTTGGCTGACAGCTATGTCCAGAGAAGATCATTAAACCCATCTGTTAACAGACAGATTAAAATGCGGTTTTGATTATATCTTGAAAACGTGGAATTGGCTTGTTAGTGGATTTGACAGTGCCAGGAAATTTTCAACAGTCACGATAAATCCAATTCAATGCTCTATTCCGGTGTGCTTTGGACAGTTACCATAATATCTTCTTGTGAACTTGTTGATATCATCTTCTCTTTCATGCCAAAAATTGACCAAAATAATTGTGTTCTCAGTTTAAAAAAAAAACGAAATGCAGGCTGAACAGGTGGCCTTAAAAATATACAATGTTTTATTCAAATGTCATAATCATACCTAGTTGCACTAACGTCGAACGTAGCATTCCGCTCCTTGACCATATTTTGATTTGGCCATCTTCACCAGCTGAGAAATGAAATAACAAAATTAATGAAGGATTCAAACATCAAAAAGCTTATGAAAGGCACAGTTTTGAATTTTTCTGAGCAGTTTCTTCTGACAATAATAACAGTAAATCGACAGATACTATCCAAACCGGAAGATTTTCCATTTTCTGACAAAAAAGGATATATCATTACAAAACTGAACAGAAAAGTTTCTATTCAAAGTCAATCAGAACGAGATGTCTCACAATCCACAACCCTCGTGCATATGGCAAAACATTTGCAATGTGAAATAATAAAATGTGTACAACCCGTGTTATGCATATGTACAGTATTTAGGCCCAACTTGTTAATCATTCCTAGTTTAACTTCAACTTACGGCAAAGAACAGGTATTAAAATGTAAGTTTGACTTCAAGAAATCGAAATATAAGCCATTTAAAGACCCATTGTCAACCATGATCCTTTGTGCGACGGATGAAAAGCAAGACAAAGAGAACGTAGGCCAGAAACGACTTTCAGGTAATACGAAAGTCCACTTTGGCGCCACGAAGGATCATGGTCGGCAATGGGTCTTTAAAGATCGGTCCATCTTCACTACTCAATAAAAACTTCATCAAACATAGAGACATTTTTAGGGAACATCCATTAGCAAGCGGCATTAGAATGCCACACATGTGCTGTTTGCGTCATTCTAATGGCCAGTAGAGCTCTCCACAGTCCACAATTGCTTTGTGTCTCATATTAAGTGGACTTTCTCAAGTTTCATTTTCTTTCCTCAGTCGATTACGGTAAATGTCGCTGCGGGGGCAAGGGGAAGAAGAAAGCGGAGGAGAAGGAGAGGGGAACTTTAAGCGGAGGAGAAGGAGAGGGGAATCTCCTCCTCCGCTTTCTCCTTCTCCCTGCCCCCGCAGCGAGATAAAGTGAGACTTGGGCAAGTCCACATATTAAGCAGATGAGTTGGTTGCAGATTGCGTTACGAACATCAGAAGGAGATTGAAATTCGCTGGGGTTATCTTCTCTCCTATAAGCTGAATGCTGTTTGATGCCTACCTGTTACAATTGCATTTCCATCATAACTCCATCTTGCAGCNTCAGTCGATTACGGTAAATGTCGCTGCGGGGGCAAGGGGAAGAAGAAAGCGGAGGAGAAGGAGAGGGGAACTTTAAGCGGAGGAGAAGGAGAGGGGAATCTCCTCCTCCGCTTTCTCCTTCTCCCTGCCCCCGCAGCGAGATAAAGTGAGACTTGGGCAAGTCCACATATTAAGCAGATGAGTTGGTTGCAGATTGCGTTACGAACATCAGAAGGAGGTTGAAATTCGCTGGGGTTATCTTCTCTCCTATAAGCTGAATGCTGTTTGATGCCTACCTGTTACAATTGCATTTCCATCATAACTCCATCTTGCAGCAAGCACTGCTCCTCTGTGCGCTTCTACTGATTTTTCGATTCTTCCAGAACGTGAAACCAGATGAAGTTTTCCTAAGGAACAGTATCGATATCATAGTTAAGGCTTCTTTTATTGCATATTATATATCAACAGTTGCTGTATTCATAGTATACGTTGGGAGCCAAAAGGAACCAGGCTGTGACCATTCCATTCCTTTATATCCTAAAAGCAAAACCTGCTACTTGTAAAGTTGAAAAATTCTTAGGCATTCAGATAAAATAGGAAAAAGATTGAAAGACCTTTGGTGAACAGTTGAATGCGAAGGCGCTGCTCTCGTTGCATCTCGGGATCGCATGGGGGTTTCGAATTCAACATCGAGTTCGAATCCGAATTTGAAGTTGTTGGAGCTAGTGTTTTCACGTGTAAACAAGCCCCATACGATCTCATGGTGCATAGCATTGAGCACCTTCATATTTGACTGTGGAATGGTCTATTGTAATATAATTGGCAAGGAATACAGAACTCAGCATTTAAAGACAACAAGGCAATAGATTCTCACCATCAGTAGCACCTAAGGCAAAGATATCAATCTGCCCTTGTTTCTTTCCAGCAATACTTCGTGGAAACCAGTGAATATCAGTTGCATACAAATCTTTTGGCAGTTGAACAGCCTGTCGTAAACAAATCAAAGGAATATTTAAAATCAGTCAACGAATCATCAAGCCTACTAATGTATAAAAACAAGATTTTTTTAGTATCTGTAAATAGCTTTTTAACATGAGGATTTTATATTGTCTTTCAACATTTCGGTTTCTTATAAATTGCAATTTAGTTTAGCTTTAGTTTTATTTGTATTTTATGGGAGGGCCCCTTGAAAATCAGCACTTTTGCTGAAGGGCTACCCTTCCCCTAGTTAAAAAATTGAAATATTGAAATTGAAGATTTCTTAGCAGAGACAGTTGATAAGAACTGAGACAATTTTGTATGTAAATTATATATGCACCTTCCTTAAAAGTCCAAATCTTTGCTGTATTTCTATAGATTATATTTTGTTCCAGACTCTAATTGTCCAGTTTCAATACCATTTTTATCAAGTTTTAGGTATCAACCTCCATCATCCAACAAATAATTTTATAATGTTTTTTTAATTTTTTAATTTTTTTTATAATTTTACACCCAACAAATAATTTTAGGGAAATTTGTGTACCAATTGTTTTCCTAACCCTCTGCTCATTCCACTGGCGAGAGGAACCATATCGATATTTCTAAAATGCTTTTGGTATGTGATCTAACAGATNGGAAACCAGTGAATATCAGTTGCATACAAATCTTTTGGCAGTTGAACAGCCTGTCGTAAACAAATCAAAGGAATATTTAAAATCAGTCAACGAATCATCAAGCCTACTAATGTATAAAAACAAGATTTTTTTAGTATCTGTAAATAGCTTTTTAACATGAGGATTTTATATTGTCTTTCAACATTTCGGTTTCTTATAAATTGCAATTTAGTTTAGCTTTAGTTTTATTTGTATTTTATGGGAGGCCCCTTGAAAATCAGCACTTTTGCTGAAGGGCTACCCTTCCCCTAGTTAAAAAATTGAAATATTGAAATTCAAGATTTCTTAGCAGAGACAGTTGATAAGAACTGAGACAATTTTGTAAGTAAATTCTATATCCCGGGGGGGTACATAACATATTGTTGGTACGGGTATGTGCCGCCCATATGGGTGGGTTTTTGGCCGTTGAATTCTCTAAACATGGGTCATTTTTCGGCAGATTTTCCTTAAACATGGGTCGGTTTGGCTGAAATCGCCAAAAAATTGCTAAAAATGGGTAGTTTTCCACCAAAATTCATCATAAAAGTGGGTGGCTTTCTGAAAACCGGGCGGCAGACCCCCGTCCATCCACAAGTCGTGTACCCCCCCCCCCCGGGTATTATATATACACCTTCCTTAAAAGTCCAAATCTTTGCTGTATTTCTATAGATTATATTTTGTTCCAGACTCTAATTGTCCAGTTTCAATACCATTTTTATCAAGTTTTAGGTATCAACCTCCATCATCCAACAAATAATTTTATAATTTTTTTTTTATTTTTTAATTTTTAATTTTTTTTATAATTTTACACCCAACAAATAATTTTAGGGAAATTTGAGTACCATTTGTTTTTCTAACCCTCTGCTCATTCCACTGGCGAGAGGAACCACATCGATATTTCTAAAATGCTTTTGGTATGTGATCTAACAGATGCCCACTCTTACCTGTGTTATTTCACCAGACACAAGATTCCATCTCACTACTTGATGATCATCTCTAGAATAAAAGACAGGAATTTTGTTACATTTTAGTATTTTGATCAATCCATGATTATATTTCCCAGTTGTTGCTACGTTATGTTTGATAACCCAATACCCAATGAAGAGGTCATGCTTATCAGCAAGGTCTTTAGTACAGTCCAGCACTCAAAAGTCAGACCCAAATAAGTCAGACTCGCATTTAAGTTGAATTTTTCATGAGTTGGACAAAAAATGTCACCCCCAGGCCCTACCATTAAATTCTTTGAATTTCTTTCCCGAAGTAGAATTTCATAAGTCAGAAATATGCGTACAGTAAGTTGGATCTTTTTTGGGGTCTCAGGTACATAATATTGCATTAGTCAGATTTAACCACAGAAAATGGGTGTTAACATTTAACTCAAACTTTGTAACTTTGGAGGAACACATGTGAAAAAAAGGCTCTAGAGCTTTATTTTATGTACACCTTGATATCCATGATGGAAAAAAGCTAACTTCTATTCTCTTTGGAGCCTTCATTCCAAGGTATTTAACCTTCATATAAATCAGAAAAATCTGACTAATGTATAAGTTGGAAAAAATCGTCACAGTTTCAGGAATATAACAATTTCCTTCAATGACATTTTTCAACAAGAGTGAGCCATAACATACAGGATACCAGTAAGCAAATCCAATCAAGAGGGTGCAAGACAAAGTTTGGAAAGATAATGACTGATTGACTCACCCAAAACGTTTACTCACCCACAAGAATAGACTTCATCTGGTGTAAACCAACCAATACAGCTCACAATATCATCATGTGGACATTTCAGTTAAGATTAAAAACCTATTTAAATATTGAGCAACAATATTTGACTAAAGCAGGGGATTTTTAAACATGCTATTCCCTCCTTCATGCGAATCCCCATCAAAATTTACATTGTTTATGGCTCAAAACCCTCTGGGGAGAAGATGACACATCCTTGGGTTACAATCTTCATGTATTTTTTAAATTTTACAAAATCTTCAAATGTAGAAAATATCAACAGATCAAAATCACTTTTAATGGGCATGATCCTATTTGCTTTGATTCAACTACTCTTCAAACTAGTTGCAAAAACGTTGCATTGAAAATAAAAAGCCATGAAAATATATTAAGTTTAAGTGCCACTATCAAACCATTATTGGCACCAGTATGGAATGTGGAATACATGCAGCTTACACCAGAGATTTCCAGTGTGGAGTTACAGTTTTTATTGTTACTCCATTGTGTTGGTGTAAATACCGGCATGGAGTTCCACCTAGGGATGGGCAGTTTTAAACTTTAAGAGATTATAAAGTGGGTGTCTCAAACTATTTGGTTAATGTCCACCAACTAACTCATTTTCAAAATAAAATATGGGACATTTTGAGTCGGGCATAAATAAAAGGACCTGACAAAATTCTTTAAAATTCCTGTCCTTTTTCATCAGTTTGGAAATAATCAAGAAAATTTAGGAAAATTCCTGATTGAGCAACCTACGTTTTCCAACAAAAAATTACACTAACCAAACATTTCTGAGACAGCAGCTTAACAGATGAACACAGATAAATAT
>REGM01000003.1:2422886-2441854 GCA_004194415.1 Aurelia aurita
AATTGCTGCTCTACCAAGGGGTCGTGTTTGGGTCCTGTAGGTTCAAAAGATACTCTCTAAAACCTGTTTTAAAACGAGCGATTGATTCTTGTTCTCGAATGTTGTCAGGGATATCATTCCAGTTTTTGACACCAGAGAAGTAGAAACTTCGCTTTGCATATTCTAACTTAACTTTGGGAATTTGCAGATCTCCATGATTTCTGGTTCTATACTCTGAGATCATGGATCTTTCAGTGAACTTATGGCGAAGATTTTCGGGACAGAGGTCATGCAAAATTTTATATGTCATGACTCCTTTGTCAAAGGAGAGCAAAGACTTTACATTGAGCCAATCACAATTCCAACCGTCCTTATACTTGGCATCCACTATTAGCTTCTTTGCCCTGGTCTGTAGTCGCTGCAGTTGGGACAGCTTGGTGTTGGAAAGAGTACTCCAAACAATGTCACCATAGCGAAGATGGCTTTCAAAGAGAGCTTTGTAGACTTGGTCAAGTTTCCTTTGCGGAAGGATATTTTTCAGCTTTCTCAAGGAGCTCAAGCCCCCTTTTAGCTTGTTTTTGATAGTTTTGTACTGCTCTTTCCAATTAAGGCTTTCGTCGATGTTGATCCCTAAATATTTTGTCTTGTCGACTCTTTTGATAACTTCATTATTGAGGACAAGGTCTGGCAAATCATCATCTACCCTATTCAGTTGTCGCCTATGGCCTATAACCATATATTCACTTTTGCTGGCATTCAAACTAAGTTTATTAGTCCTCATCCAATTCGATATATTTTCCAGCTCGTTTTTCAAATCTGTTAGAAGTTCTTTGAGGTTTTCTGACGCGATATTCACACATGTATCAAATGATGGACTTGACGAAAGGCAAGTATGTGGTTGGGTTGGCATGGCACGGTCAAGTGTACTCAGGAAACCAGCCCTAGAGTGATGGTTGCAAACTGGTGCAAGGGAGTCGAAATTATTCTTTTCTAATATTTTTCTTTTCTATTATTCTTTGACGAATCTTTCGTAGAGCAATGCAGACACCTTGCTACGCTTCTGCGGAGAAGTAGATCACTGCGCTCGCAGTTAAGGTAGTACTCTCGAATAAACATGAAGGTGGTAGTGTTGAATAAACATATCATTCAAAACAAAGTGTCGTATTGCTCCATGCTCTTACCTATTGTAAGCTTTGTTTGCCACACAATGGTTACAACAATTCGAGATTTCCTTGCATAAGAAATGAGATACAGGAAACACGGCTTTTAACAAGAAACTTCAACAACTTTTTATTCAACAAAACTTAATTTATTCATAAAATTAATTACATCATTTGTAAGCATGTAGAGTGCATCGACCAGCTAAAATACTTCTACCTTATGGCAATAAAAATATTGCACTTGACTCGAGGCATATAAGAACAAAGTTACGCTTCCCGTTCAATGAATTTTCTCTCCTAGGTGATAAAGTGCCCTTCTCCGCCCAATTCAGGACGAGACCTTTTCGAACTTCAGTGCTACTTGCGTGAATAGATATCACAATGTAAGCCTAATTCAATGAAAGAGTGCTGACAAAGAGTTTGGACAAAGTCCAAGGCCAATAAGTGCCAGTGAAACTCAATCTGTCATCCTCCGAATGCGGAGAGGAGGCGAAGAAGAATATTGGAGTTTGAATTGAAAGCCCGCTTTATTTCGAGAGCTTCGTCAGATCATTAAATCGCGCATTTCGAATACAAGTGTGAGTTTATTGACAGCAGAGAAAATGCACTGATTTTATCCGTAATCAACGATATGTCCGTAATCAGTCGTACAAAATCTCAATTTTCTCGACAAAACGTACAAACAAGACTATGCTTGTTCTGTAAACTCAAAGCGATGATCAAATTAAGCCAAATGGTTGTTATTACAGACACATATCAAATACTTTCTCTTTATAATCCCTGCAACTTCTGTCATCAAGAAGTGAAAGAACTGTTATGAACTGAGGAATCAAATTTTCGCGCCCTTTGGTCGCGCCTATTGCGTCCTGAAACCTAGTAGGCCCTAGTAAGCCCAGCTAGCATTTGTCTTTGAAGAATAAAATCAGATGAGATTAGATTAGATATTTGCAAGTAAACTTTTCAGAAATAAGCTATTTAAATAAGCGCCCCAGGGGTTAAAGACCCATTGCTAACCATGATCCTTTGCGCGCGCCGAATGAAAACACAAAAAGAACCTAGGCCAGAAACGACTTTTGTATCTTACGAAAGTCGCATTTGGAGTCGCAAAGGATGGTGGTTGGCTATGGGTCGTTAACAGAGGAACAATATTCATTTGATGATGCATCCGACTTAGGATATAAAACGGTCCTTCAGTGTCTCGATATTTATACGTATAAATATGATGTGAATGTGCTCCTCAGTGTTGAAAAGTCAAAAGCTTCGTATAATGTTTGTTCAATGCAAGACATTGACTTCAACGCCAATGGCCAATTATTTGCAGCAAAAGTCCATGTCCAGAAGGGCGATTTTCGAATGGCTTAAAAGTCATATGTCATAACTTCTTTTTCAATGCAAATTGTCACAGAGTAGGATCAACAACCTTGCCAGCAAATATGACACTTTGCGTTGGTGCATGTCTGATTGCGAAAATAAACGCCCTGTTGACTCGAATTTCTGCCACTGACAGATCTCCAGTCGTGATTCCTGTAGCGCCTGAAGCCTCGGTTCCATACTCATCAACTTTGATGAAGGCTTCGTGGGTTACACTTGTTACAAACATACCTTTGAACCCTGTGATATTACTCAGATCTGCCAATGCTGGATCAAACACATCAGTCAGTCCCATTTTCTTTAAAGCATCATCAATAACTAGGTTATTGGCAATACGAAACTTTGGCATGTAAACAGCAGTTTCACGTACAGGTTGATTCTCTATTTCTTTGACAATATCGGTCAATTTGTTAGGTGTCAAGGACTCCTCCACAGCTTTCATATCAGTAACAACAAGTGGCAGAATTATCAACATCGCGAACCCAGATTTCTTATACGGCAATTCAAGTAGCTGATATTTTTTGCCGAATCCATACGTGAATCTAAAATTTCCGAATGTGTACATCGTCGGTACTTTTTTCTTCAACGAGTTGCCGTTGCTGAGAACGGTGAACTGTCCTTGATGAGTATATTTCTTTACGAACGGTGTTTTCCAGCTTCCTTTGAAATAAATGACATTCGTTAATATAAACCTCGTTCTGCTGGACACAAATCCGTCAGGAATCAGGTTTTGGATTCTCCCCCTTGATTCAATCATCGCCCACCTGTTAATTTCCCTCGCCGCCAATGTTGGATTGCCATAAAAATTCACTTCCCCCAGCCCTGATCGGTAATCTCTTTCAAGCTGCTTCACGAATCGCTTGCAACGAGAAAAGCAAAACCATTTCTGCTGCCACACTTTATTGCTGATCTTCAGAGTTGACTTTTGAGCAAACAAAATATCGGAGAATTTTTTCATTTCAATATCAATATCTGGAGCATCTGTTAAACCAAGAACTGTGTCAATTTGTTTCTTGCACCGATTAGCTGCACCAGCCCGAAGCATAGCCAATGCGTAATACACGCTTATGGGTGACATGAAAATATTCTCATTCTTTCGCGAATCTTTCGATATTTGTGAAAACAAGTTGAAAGCAAACTTTGCCCTTCCTCCTGCAAGGATAACACTTGAAGGAATCGACGGTAGCGGCGGTATGGGCAGTGTAAGCCCTGAAAAAGGAAAAATTGCTCTGGACTGTTCCACCATTCCAATCAGGGCGACGAGAAAGGTAAGTTTGATGAATGCCATGATGCTTGCCAGTTGTTTAGCTTCGGTTGTTTAGCTTCGGACTACTCGGACGAATGTTCTGTTTGTTTGCAGGCCGTCGCTTTTGAACAAAATAACATGGGCTTGTAGCAAAGCCCTGAGAACAAACACACAGTGAATATGATGTGAAAACCTCGAGCAATATCACAATAGCCAGACAGCGCACGAAAGCCTTGATCTTAGACGTAAACCATATAATCAGGAATAAACACAGCAACTTAACAGCCACACGAGAGATATAAAAATATAAACCACGTTACTTGAAACCCTGTTGTTATTTGACAGTGAAATTATATTACTGTGTCATGTCCAACGGTGTTTCTCAAATACTCGTAATGGCATGGCAAATACGACTTTATATATGTTCAACCTTTATGCCATTAACATATCTGTCGTCAATATTGGCTTGGGATAGGCAAGTAATTACGTAGTGAACAACGCCCAACGCTTGTAGCCCATCGCAATTGCATCAAAAGAAGGGTGGACGCTAGTGCTTGTCAAGACCAATAAGGACGTCCGGATCACTGAATATGGAACGGATCTAAATTTTGCGGTTACTGGAACAATTGAGCAGGAATGACGAATGCCATAAAAGGTCAAACAAAACGTTTTTAATACAATAATTGTGGGTAACCTTCAATTAAGCGCGGAGAATGTAAACCCCCGCTAACCATAAACATGTTCGCCATGAAAACTTTGTCACAATTAAATAAAGACGTAACGAGACAAGAGGATTGACATGCAAATACTTGATACGATCTGGTGTTTCCTAATATTATTATTGCTTAGCAAAAGATCTGGAATTCCTAATAAGATTTTGATTAAAAAACTGTGGGAACTGAGAAGTTCATTTTGTAAACAATTGACAATAATATATCGTATCCATGACTAGGAGAAATGAATAGTTTGACGCCATGCCAAAATGTCATCTCAGGGATTGACTAACAAAGTTGAGATTTGTGATGAATGAAGGATCTGTATGATACCTTGGGATTTGATATTAGTCCATTTAGTTAATTGTTAAGTTTCCTGCTAAGCTCATTAATGTTCGCAACGAAATTAGGCTAGCCCGTTTTCCAGGTCACTCAATTTGATGAACTTCTTTGAAATCTGTCAATTTGAACTCAAGTTTCGTGCAGTTTTAAAAAATCATCACAGAACCCTTGAAAATTGATCTTCCAACAATTAGGCCGACGTATCACAAACTTTGCCTAAATATTTTAAAGTAGCCTGGACATCTTGTTGTTAAGACAAGAGCCTGTTCAATAAACTTGGGACTGCCTTTCGTTCGAGTCTTTCTTGCCTAGTTTTCATTATTCTGAGATTCAAATATTTGCACTTGCTAAAATGAAACAGTATCCAAAAAAATTGCAAGGTCAAGCAGCGCTGTCATCAAATTTGATTGGTTGACAAACTTCAAACTATATTAAACAAACAAAACAAAACTCTATTCAAAGTACAATTATCTGTACTGTATTTGTTTGTTTTTAAAATTGACACATCTCGATGAATTTGGCGAATCACAAACGCTTATCTTGGTCCGTTTTAGCAATTTGACCACCCTTCGCAATACCACTTTTTTGGCAGAAAAATCTAAGTTTTTGAAGTATCCTTTCAACAAACTTGTTCCTCATAATCTAGGGCACAATCGTATTTGTTATTTGGGGGAAGCAATTCATCTCAACATTTTGAATAGTTTCAAATTCGTAGTTATTCCAAAGTGTGTTAAAAATACTATTGAAACCTATAGTTTTCCCTGCAGAAGAAAGTTACATTGTGAAGGAATGGTAAAAACAGGGGAAATGGGCCTAAAATTGCGTTTATTTTGGTTTTCACGCATTGTGATTGGCCGAATTCGTTGAGGTGCATCTAATTTGTCTGCCAATCAAAATTTAGTGCCTATGTTGTGGTGCGTGCCCTTTTCAGCATACGTCTGGAAACGTGGCTGTACAAATATACTTGCTGCATGTGCAAGAGCAAACATGAAAAATTTGCACTTGCTGGTGAAAAACACCTGACGACGTGTTTACTCATCCGTAACAAACAAACGCTAAATTTGCGAAGAGTTTAGGAAGAGGACTGTTTCACAAAATCCCAAAAACATTGCAGTAAAAAAGCGCTAAAGCATTTTGAGAGACGAGAAACTTCGAACCAGCTTCGAACTACCTTTTCGCGACGATTAGGGCTGCTTCCCAAACGCATAGTAGACCGGCACAAGTTCGCGCCAACAACTCTGGGTATAACTCGTGAAATTTTGCGTTTGCGTTCGTTTAGGCAAGCCACAAGCCTGTTCTGTCTGTTGTCATTCCTATTACAAGCGCTCATAAACCATTGGCCTCAGTTTGGCCGAGTTGCATAAACCGCAGCAGAGTTAAACTGATCGATAAATGCAACGAAAGTTCGCATCAAAACTCTCTCTTGTCTCTTTGCAAAGAAACAAACAATATTCCATGATGGTTTTCATGAAGGCGTTGATAATTATCTGTGTTGCTGTGGTTCTTGTGCAAGGTATGGATGCAATTGCTATGTAATCTTTGCATAACGATTTGGTCGATTTTATGTAACAAATGTTGAAAAGTGTTTACCTTTATGTACATTTAAAAACTTGCCAAGGAGCAAGAATATAGAGACTTGCCAAGACACAACCATCAGGTTTTTCTTGGAAGACTTTACGTTCGATTCGAAATCTGGTTTTCAGAGATAATTACGAGATGGCAGAGTTGGCATTGTAATGTTCTTTTCGTGTTGACACATAGACACGAGTGTACCAAATGCTAACTCTACCATTTATAGTGGCCTTTTATCGCTCGGCCTTTTATTACTGATGAAAATTCACATACATCTTGCCATATTTACTTGATTTTGACATTGTCGGAGAACAAAGGAATTGCTTTTTTCGCAACCATTTATTTTGACTTTCTTGCGCCGTAAATCAGCGACCGCTTGCCAAATTGACTCAAACAAGGCCTCAAACTTCAATTTGGAGCCTATACTGTGTAAACAATGGGACGATTGAACTTACAGCTCCTCCACAGCATCCATACAAACGGAGCACGATTCTTTTTTGGAACACCTTGTAGAACAGGGCACATGGGTTGTTCTATTTTCGATTCTTTAACAAGTTAAAATTTGCCTTAGAAGGTTAGATAATATATAGAAATCTAAGTTTGCCTCTCAGACGCACTTGACTACAATTTTGGTGGCAAAATAACTAATAACTTTGCAACAGCAGCCCTCCAAACGGAGTAACCTTTATTGGGCCACCCGGTATTAAATTTATCGCCAATAAAGGTTTGCTATCTATGCTGAATAGCCGTAGCACCAGGATCAACTGACATGGTTTTGCTGAAGATGCAAGACAATGTAGACTTATTACGTTGAGTCCTAGTAATCGCTACCACCCATCCACTCTACTCGCTCATACTAGTATGAGCGAGTAGGGAGGGTGGGTGGTAGCAATTACTAGGACTCAACGTAATAAGTTTAAAGACAATATACATATTTATGTTAGTGTGTCGTGGTTCTAGCGTAATTCTGGCTTTACAGAAACATGTTTAACTAAGGCCTTAAAAACCAGAAGTCAAAAAGCTTCTCTTTACTCAAATTGCCCTTTGACATTTGTCCTGGAGGACTTTACGCCTTACTATTATGGTCAATATTTATATTCCAGTTAATATCAATGATTGTGAAGTTTGTTGTATCCAAGATTTTAATTATTAGAGGTGTCCAAAAAACAAATATATTGAAATATAATGGATTATTAGAGACAAGGGACAAAAAAGGAAGAGCGTTCAGTAGGCCCATCGGTGGTGCAGTTATTCTGTAGATTTCTTAAATCTAGAATCATAAAAAACAAAATAGAATTATCATTGTTGTTTCTCTGTTGTTTACACACATTTTTAATGATAACTTTTTATCAGGATGTATTTCTATGAATAAAATTGAATCGAATTGATTCTTCGGTTTTGATTCTTTTTAACGAAATAAATCCCTTGTTTTTGCAAGTTGAAATACAACCAGACAGTTGTGGACCGCCATTTTAAATTTCAAACCATGAAGCGAGCGAGGTTTGAAATTGAAAATGGCAGTCCACAACTGTTGAAAATTGGTGCATCGACAATTGTATGCGAATGAGTCAGTTAATCAACGAATGAATGAGTTAAAGAAGGAATGAATGAATGAATAAACGAATAAATAAATGAATGAAGGAAGTAAGAAAGTAAGGAAGAAGTTAACTTGTTAGTAAACACATAAGCCAATGAATGAATGAAGTAATAAATGAATGAATGAATGAATGAATGAATGAATGAATGAATAAATGAATGAAAGAGAGGCTGAATGAAGGAAGTAGGAAAGAAGTTCATTTGTTAGTAAACACATATGTCAATGATTGAATGAAGTAATGAATGAAGTAATGAATGAATAAATGAATGAAAGGGGGAAAGAGGGGAAGTTTGAATTGATGTGCATGTGGTTGGACATGTAAGAAGAAAAGATAAATGACGAATTGAATAAATGAAGAATTGAATAAATGAATGGATAAATAAACAAATGAATGATGAAAGAAAAACAAATTTTCAAAGCACTATACTCTCCAAAGTATGATGTCTAAACTGCTTTTATGACGAATTTTTAACAGGTTTCCTTGTGGTTTTCTTAATCTGTCAATTTTATTTAGGCGATGGAAATCAGCCACCCATTGGTGTCACAGTGACTCAGTTGTATGATTTGATAAAGTCCACAAAGGTATCGATAATTGACGTCAGGAACCCATGGGAGCTGAGACAGGAGGNAGAAAAGATAAATGACGAATTGAATAAATGAAGAATTGAATAAATGAATGGATAAATAAACAAATGAATGATGAAAGAAAAACAAATTTTCAAAGCACTATACTCTCCAAAGTATGATGTCTAAACTGCTTTTATGACGAATTTTTAACAGGTTTCCTTGTGGTTTTCTTAATCTGTCAATTTTATTTAGGCGATGGAAATCAGCCACCCATTGGTGTCACAGTGACTCAGTTGTATGATTTGATAAAGTCCACAAAGGTATCGATAATTGACGTCAGGAACCCATGGGAGCTGAGACAGGAGGGCAAGATTGCTGGGTCTGTTAACATTCCAGGTAATATTTCTCAGCCGTGCAGTTTCAAGCAATGACAGAATTCTATTTCGAACGCAGGGGTTACAAGCCAGAGTATAATCTAACCTCGTCTCACGAGACCACTAAAAATATGGACGTATCTTTGGGAAATCCGCTAGAAAGTATAATTTCGAGGAAGCGCTCTAAAAGGCTCTCTAACTTGTCTAATTTCAAACATGTCTACCCTTTTTATTCTAGTTTTTTCTTTTCTCTTTCGGATCTTACACTCATTTTTTTATAACAAAGCTGTTATAAGAAACTGTAGTAGCCTCTAGCCTCTTCCAGAAAATTAAGAAACTCTACTAGAAATGATCAGAGGTCAATTCGAAATTAAGAAACTTTTCAATAGACCTTTTTACTTTTTACTTTGGTTGTGATGTGAACTCACATGATGTGAGTTGCAAAGTATATTTAAACAGAAAGTGTCTCACCAACCCAAATAATACTAAAAAGTGTTATTTTTGTTTGGATTTGGTTCTTTCTTGCAATTCTTCTTTCAAAAAGCAGTCCTCAGTGAATTTTGATGAACTGTGAAATTCAATTTTACAAAAGATCATTAACTCTACAAGAAACGTTTGCCATAAGAATTGGGCACAAAGTTAAGAGGCCCTACCACAAAGTTTAGGGCCAAGTTTCTTCTAAAAAAATGAGTGAATTTGACGATTTGCTCTGACCATTATCAGGGTAAAACGCTACTAAAAACGCTACTAAAAACGCTCAAAACTGATTTTCAAGTGACTCATTTTTCACGAAAGACACACCTTAAATTACGATAAAACGATTATCGAAACCTCGTAAAATCACCATAAATCTTTGCAGAATTTATTATGAGCGATAAAAAACCTATTTTACACGCCATCAACCACCAATTTGCAATACAGAGAAGATGCTGGTGCAAGACGTCTAGACAAATCAATATAAAGCACGCGAAAAGGCACCTTTTCGAGCACAACTAACGTAATGTACATTCAAGTATATAGTTGAATTGGGGCAATTTGTAGGTATGGTTTAAGTGGTTTAAGTTCCTCAAAATAAGAAATACAAAAAATAAATGGGGCATGCGGTCCAGGAAAGCTCGAAGTTTGCCAAGGCTCTACAAAAATTCGAAGGGAACGTGCTTCTTGCAACGGCTACAATCTATCTACAAACTATCTTTGTCTTTGTCAGAAAAATCAACATTTGATTTGCTAGTGAACAGGCTCTCAAAACAGAAAGAGGATAACATTTGGTAACATTCGTGGTTCTTTTCGGTACGTTTTTTCTGCACGCTCCTCTGTTTTTTCGTGTAAAAGTTGACACAAAGTTGACACCCTGTCTTGATGCTGTGTCTGTCTGAGTGTTTTCTTTGTTCTATTTATAGACAAACCTATTTACCATTGCACATTCCCTTTAAAGTGAGTGATTTTGCGTTGTTGCAAATCGCACCCAACACGTAATTTGAGATAGACTTTAAATGTATGTCCACAAGCATTCGCAGACATATAGTCAAACATGGGATTCACGCTACATTACTCTAATTAGCCATAATTGGCTACAACGATAAAACTTCCTACGCACAAAAATTGTTGAAATTAGATCATTAATTTCTTACGAAAATCATCAATCATTTTAATGAAATCCACTTACTGTTTACCACTGCTTCCAGGTTGGAAACTTGGGAACGCTCTATCATTACCCCCTGAAGATTTCCAGAAGCGATATGGAATTCCATTGCCAGCGAAAGATAACTGCAACCTTATATTTCATTGTAAATCCGGGGGTAGAAGCTTGAAAGCTGTGATCTTGGCAAGATCAATGGGATGGTATTGGTAAGTTGGAAGGACACACTGTACAGTTTCAAGTGTTATTTCCGTTTCACACGGAAATTGAAACCAACAAAGGCCGATTTTGAACAAAATTATCTATTTTCTATTGACACGTCAGTACAAGGCGATTAGCGATCGCAAAGTAAAGGGATTTCTACGGCCGATTATTCTAACCACAAATGTAAACAAGGCTAACATCGAAAGATAACCTGAGCCTGGATAGCTAACTCACTCGTTGTGCCAGCAAAGAGGAGTTGTTGAGAGGAGATATAAGTATATATAGACGGAAGAAGGGTGGATCTAAACACCTGCCACTTCAACTTAACTTATCTACTTCAAAAGCTTGTTTATCCCAGCCTCGTGTTTCTCTTCATTGCTCTGTTCTTGAAGTTGCTTATCGAATGACTCTACGTTTTTGTTTTAGTTCAAGACATCTCCTTGGAGGATTCAATGCATGGAAGGAATACTACATGTAAAAAGAACCAGTCAGAAAATTCACATGAAAAAAGACAATCATTCATGAATTAAATTGGCGAATCTGAAAGCCTTGTTTTCATGCAATCATAAGGATTATGCGACCTCGTCTACAGCATTTTGACAATAGAACTGGAGCTCAAGCGTACTATTTATCGCAAGAAGACTGTTTTTATCAGCATAAACTTAAAATCTTCGAAAAAGATTATTGTACATGGGTATCATATCTTTCTTTAGACTTGATGGCTTGAAAGAAACTTTGGGTTCTGTAATGCTACCTTGAGATTTTTGATACTCTTGATCATTTCAAAAGTTTTTCTTTCTAATGAAAAGAATTGAAGTTTTGAAAAAATTAAAACCATCGCAGCTACTAAATTAATGGAGGAAACATGATAGAACCTTCAAAAATACTTAGTTCATGAAGGTCTACAATTTAGTTATAAGCACAAGTCTGTCGTTTTTCTGGTTTAGTTTTCTTTGAATTGAATGGCTTGAGGTACCTTGCTGTAACTTAGGGTACCTTGCTGTAAATCTGACATGGACATTTTTGATCTTGATTATCTACAAAATGGCAGCATTTATTATATTTGAGGTTGTGACGTCATCAAATTTCTAAATCCTAAACCAGGAGAGCGACAGATTTCTGCTTGCCACCGTATTGCAGACCATCACGAACGATGGTTTTGTTGAAGAATGTATCATTTTTCGTCTATTGATTTAGGATTTACGATGATTTTGATTTTTGCAAAATTGTCCATGAATTCTGACAACAAAAATAAAAACGCCGCCATTTCGAACAGAATCAAGATATCAAAAAACGTCCACCGCAGAAGTAAAGCAAAGTACCCTAAAGTCCTTCCAAGCCATTTTATTCAAAGAAAAATGTAACAGAATTTTACACCCACCTTTTTAAAGATTTGAAAGATTTGAGCTCTATGCTCACCTTTAAACAAATTGACAAGCAAAAAAATCCTGTAATTTTGAAAATAACCAAGGCATCAAAAATGCTCCCACTAGAACTATAGCAAAGCACTTAAAGATCCTTTCAGACCATTCTGCCGAAAGAACAATGTAACAACTATTTACATGTGATGTTTTTGAGGATTTGAAGCCTATGCAAGGGGCATACCTTGTATGAATTTGTGTCCTGTTAATCCATGTATCTTTACCAGGGAGCTATAGAGTCTATATANCCAAGCCATTTTATTCAAAGGAAAATTTAACAGAATTTTACACCCACCTTTTTAAAGATTTGAAAGATTTGAGCTCTATGCTCACCTTTAAACAAATTGACAAGCAAAAAAATCCTGTAATTTTGAAAATAACCAAGGCATCAAAAATGCTCCCACTAGAACTATAGCAAAGCACTTAAAGATCCTTTCAGACCATTCAGCCGAAAGAACAATGTAACAACTATTTACATGTGATGTTTTTGAAGATTTGAAGCCTATGCAAGGGGCATACCTTGTATGAATTTGTGTCCTGTTAATCCATGTATCTTTTCCAGGGAGCTATAGAGTCTATCGCTCCCTGCTTACGGCGATATTAAAAAATCGCGCTGTCTGGTTCCCTGTGGTCACCTCTTGTAACAATTGATATCGTATTACATCAACACCTGAATTTGAAACCACAAAATTATTCTTACATCATCTTACGTCGTCCGGTTCGGATTCAAGGACAACAGGACAGCAATTGCTCTGTGTACTATGTCACGAAAACAGGACTGGGAATAAAGCCAATTCGTGCAAGGTAGGCGGCCTTGGCCTTTGCTGTTTTCATCCCTATTTTGTCTAACTGCTTTAGGTGAGTCGTACAGCTGTTATGACTGTGTTAAAGCCGTATGGAAACCAGGTTTAAGAGCATTAGGGTTGAATCGGCTGCAGTCTTTCAAATCAGGTAGACCTTACGAATTGTCTTATACAAGTTAACGGGATCATAGTCTTTCTTGCTTTGCCTTTTCTTCTCTTGCTGGCAAAGATGAACTCTTAGCCACAAAATCTGCAAAGGTTTGAAAAGAAATGCCACAAAATATGTTAATTCAATTGAATACTCCAATCCAGTTGAGTAAACAATTTGGAAATTAAACTTCATCGTCACCGTCATATCTTTGCAAATTATGAAGATGAACAAGTATTTTGGCAATGGAAGAAATGAGCTAACATTTTAAAGATTCTTGCACTTTTATTGCTCTCGATATTTAGTTATAAAGCCTTCGTCAGGCTTTAAGAGAAGGATAGACTTGCCCCAGGTCTATTAAGTTGCTAGCCCGGGTTTTAATGAACTATCTCGGTTCCTCCGCGAAGGAGAAAAGAGAGGAAGGGGGCAGCGCAACAGAAATGCAAAACGCACATTAGTCATAAAATAGACTTGGAGAAAGTATACGAAAAGGATCGCTAGTATTCTTCCACTACAGTGCGTTTAACATTCAATTATATTAGGTGAGACCAATATGACGCGAAAGAAAATGAAGGCGCGGAAAATTGATGATTTATGAAATTAGCACACATCAGTATAAAATTAAACTATAGCGGACATGCTAAATTATGCTAAACTACTTGAAGATATTTCAGAAAGATTGCGGTCTATGGAAAGTGTTTCATCCGCTTACGTTAAGACGGAGTAAGCATCCGTCAAGTAATATAAACGAGCTACTTGATTTAGTCTATAGAAGCTTTTTGCAAAGTAAGTTTTAAACATAGGACATTTTCTTGGCTACAAGTAAAGTTTTCTATTCACGAGCTGTTCCAAAATTGTACCAGATGATTACAATGAATTTCGTAGAAGACATCTTCAAAGTTCACGGAAATACATTTGGCCTGATGAGTAGGATATAGGTAGCAGTCACGACACCTGTCTTCAAGATACCTCAAGATGATGTTTAATTATGCCTCTTCCTTTTGGGGCGCACAAAAATGAAATGAAATTAAGGGTAAATTAACTATCTTAGCTTGATGTTGTCATCGATTGTTGTCCTGCTGCTAAATGACACGCTTGGTTGCTTCTTAGTTTTTGATCTCAGGAAGAGTGTATTTGTTAGCCATATCACCATGGAGAATACACGAACTGGATAATCACTGGAAAAAAACCATAGATATCAGTTGCCTTTTATGTTCAAAGATCTGTCTACAGGGTGCGCCAAAAAAGTTGTCATGTTTGAACATGGGCGTTAAGAAACGCGGTAGTTATTCCTACAAAATTTGTTTCCTCCCTGTGTCCCTATGTCCATTCCTCCCTGTGTCCCTATGCCCGTGAAGGTTGTTGTTCGCTCAAATCAGAACACAGGGAAACAAGGAAAACCAGGCACAACAACAACCTTCACGGGCATAGGGACACAGGGAGGAATGGGCATAGGGACACAGGGAAGAAACAAATTTTATAGGAACAACTACCGCGTTTCCTAACGTCCATGGTTTGAAACTTCATATTACTAAGAAATACAGCATAGGACTCAAATCTTTAAAAATATTGCACGATCGGTTGATGCATATTACATTTGATTTAATGGCTTGAAAGGAACTTCACGTACTTCGTTATAAGTAGTCATTGGAAATCTTCGATATCTTGATTATTTTCAGAATTAATGCGTTTTTCTTTTTATTGAAAGAATCCACGGAAAACTTTGAAAAAAACTAAAATCGTTGTAAATCCAAAATTAATATAGGAAAAACGGTACAATTTTCAAGAAAACCATAGTTTATGAAGGTCTACAATATGGCGGTAAGCAAAAATCCGCAACTTTTCTGTTTCCCGATTTAGCAATTTGATGACGTCACAACCGGAAAAATGTTTGAAACACAAAAGACGCTGTAATTCTGAAAATGATAAAGATATCAAGATTTCCAATGAAAACTTATAGCAAAATAACTGAAGTTCCTTTCAATGTCTTTTAAAGATTTGATGCCTATGCTAAGAAGTATTAGATGGATTTCAATGAAGCAAACTTTAGTTGATCAACAAACAATAAAACATTTTTGCGATTGTTAATTTTATTTTTGAGAACAGGAAATGAAGATAAAGGTAAATCAGAATTTAAGAACATACTTGATTTGGAAATTCTTGATGAAGCCCAAAAAAACTTCAGTCAAATCATAAAGAATTTCCATACTCATAACAATACGCAGGTACATTGTATACCCCCCAAGACTTTAAGATGCTACGGGGTAATAAACTTTCACGTCTTTAAACATCCATTTCTTAATTCTTAAGGGAGATCAAATGTAGTTTGCGCGAGTGTTAGCTTCGAGTTGTCCGGGTTTTAAAATGTTTGCGTTATCAGAGCTAAACTGCATCAAAATGGCTTAGTATCGACACAATGCGTCCAAATAGCGATCTTGCAAAGACACTTACAAGTCAATTCACATCGATATTTTGAGAACATCATATACTTAGCTTTGCTACCTGAGTCCCCTGTCGCCGCTTCCGTTTTATTGAACTAAATTGCAGCAAAACTCGGGGGGGGGGGGTATCTTCGCCTACCATCTAACGAGGACGTGCCAGTTTGCCCGAACATTGGTACCCACATTCCCCGATTTTCTGAGAATGTTAGGGTCATAATTCCTTAAATCTAATGAAAATGTGGGCCATAGTTCCACAAATTATGAAATATTTCCTGTAATTTCTATGCTTTTGCAAATTTTCTTCAGANACACAATGCGTCCAAATAGCGATCTCACTTACAAGTCAATTCACATCGATATTTTGAGAACATATACTTAGCTTTGCTACCTGAGTCCCCTGTCGCCGCTCCCGTCTTATTGAACTAAATTGCAGCAAAACTCGGGGGGGGGGGGTATCTTCACCTACCATCTAACGGGGACGTGCCAGTTTGCCCGAACATTGGTACCCACATTCCCCGATTTTCTGAGAATGTTAGGGTCATAATTCCTTAAATCTAATGAAAATGTGGGCCATAGTTCCACAAATTATGAAATATTTCCTGTAATTTCTATGCTTTTGCAAATTTTCTTCAGAACAGGACCCATAATTCCGCCAAATGTCTGAAACTGACACCCATAATTCTGGCAAATTCAAGCCAATTTAAGAAACACACATTTAAGAAACTCAGGTACTAAATTTGTGAAAAGGCAATAGAAAACAATGGTTTATTGTTTTTAAACAATATGCTGAAATTGAAAACAATGTGTCTTATTCGCGGGTACCTACTGTAATGTGGAGCTAACTCCCAAAAGCGTAAATTGCTCTCAGCAATACATGAAATGGTTTTGTACGCGTATTTGCATAAAAAATAGGCCGGTGTAATTTTCTAGCTTTGCTGAGATTTGTAGCCTTTGCCTCGAGTTGAAAATAGTTTCCGAAAAGGTCTATTCAATAAAACAAGGCGGCAAAATAGGAGACTTAGTAGTAAATAAGCTCATGATTTACGCAAAAATAATTGTTTATTGACTGGCATGAACGAATCTCATTGAGATCCATAATAGCTACAAATAGTTATCAAGGAAGAACTCCACAGGAAACAGCGCATCCGCGTTGGAAGATGGAATCACTTGTTACTTGAAGGAAACTTAGGAACTTGAAAATTCAGTTGAACGCACTATGTATCAGTACGGTTGCTGAGAGCTAAACAAAATGACCAAAAAGAAATATTTTGAGGAGACAGAACCAACACAAAACTAAACAGCGGACAAACAAACAAAAATAGCATCGCTGTATTATTCAAATAAGCATAAAGTAAACATGGTATCTGAGGACAAAAAATTTAATTCCTGGTGTAATAGATGGCTAGACCACGACAGACCACAGGGTGACAAAGAAATAATTTCCCTGCAAGGGGAAAGGGATGAAATAACAGCGAAAAATACGATTTTGATCAACCGTTTTAAACAAAATTTGAAATACGAGCTTTGAAGATTAAGGTTCGAGCATCAGTAGCAAAATCAATTTTCGACGAGTTGACAAAAAATTTCTGTTTAACTTTTCCAATCATCCGATATCATTGAGTGAATGTAATGAATCAATTTAAGCATCTTACCAATTTTCGGCTGGTTTTGCTTCTAGTCCACTCAAAATGAATAAAGGAAAGAGTACTCCAAACAAGCAACCACTGAAAGAAAAAGAAGTCACTTAGAGAACTCAATCACAGAATTTCAATATCTTGGAAAAAATCTTTAAAAATCAATAATTAAAAGAAACGACTGAAATTCAAATGCTTGGCAACATTAAAATGTCCTGGTGCAAGAAACAATAGACCATTTTGACATTTAGAAAAAGGGTCTGGGGAGAGCAATATTTTTCTGGTAAATGGCAGACACAAAGAAATAGAAATAGCTCCGTGGCAGCCATTTACCAGGAAAATATTGCTCTCCCCAGACCCTTTTCTAAATGTCAAAATGGTCTATTGATTGATATACAAAGATTTACAAACGATGGCGAATTTTCTTGCAACTGTTTTCCGAGACATCAAAAGTTTAACTCCTTTCTCTAAGTTATAAGTGACGATCCAAAATTTATGACAGGTAAGTAAAAAACATAGGGCAATTGCCAATATATTAGGCAGGGGCAAATCTCCAAACTGCACTTCTTAGATGTGTGCTGCATGGAAGAAAGGCTAATTGAGATATGGAAATGTATTTCGTTGAGATCAGCCTCACTTTTCCATGATTAAGTTCAATTGAATCATAGCTACGTTAATTCAGCTTCATTTTTCTGTAATTTTACTGAATGAGTTTTCAAACTGAGCAAAGTCTTCAAACGTAATAGACTTGAAACGTCTTCGTGTTTGGGTGTATGGCGATTTAAACAGCAGCCTAAGGCCAAACGACTCAGTGGCTTCGGCGATCATCTTGAAACTCACATTTTTCTCTGTAAGTACGATGATTTATAATTTACTGCTTTTTGCCAATATGGTGTCTTATATTTTGTACTTGATGCAGTAAACATTTCTGCAAATCTTTCATGCAGAAAGCGTTTCAGACATTTTTCCACCTTAGAGGTATGGGGTGAGTGGCCGAGCGGCATATACAGTTTCCGTTAGGTAACTGAAGTTAAGCTTGGTCGCATGAGGTCAAAATCTGGATGGGTGATCTTCCAGATGCCTGACCAAGCAACTCACTTCACCGTCCTTCGGAAGGGACGTTAAACTAGGGTCCCATGCCTGGATGCGGCATGCACAGTAGGCTTAAATTAGCTGTAATATAGCTAGAAATATTTCTAGCCTACTTGAAATAAAGTAATTAATGAATGAATTAATGAATGAATGAATGAATGAATGAATGAATGAAAGAATGAATGAATGAATGAATGAATGAATGAATGAATGAATGAATGAATGAATGAATGAATGAAAAAAGGGGTTGCTTTTTACTTGTCCAACAACCTGTATGATAAATTATATATGATAATACATACCTAACAACAGTAGATGAGAATGTGGAAAGAGCTGACAATAGGAAACCAAATCCAACGAAATAAGGCCAATGGTTTTCTATGTAAGATACTCGCTTCACTACACCCCAACCTTGAAAACAAAATTATTAATTGGTCAAGAGAAAAAACATTGATTTCTGATCATGAGAGTTCAAAAATAGCGTCGAATAACAGAAAAATTTAACGTAGTGAAACCAGTAGTATAGTATACATAGCTAATGTTTCCATTATTCGACCAAACTGTCAATTTTTGTACCACTCAAAGATTTTTCAAACATTATGTTTCATTATATGTAAGTAATAATTCCCTGTTCTCATTTTTCTGTTTTATGAAAGGAAATATAA
>REGM01000003.1:2446519-2471512 GCA_004194415.1 Aurelia aurita
CGAAGGTCTCACAACTAAAAAGAACAGACATTACTCAAAGATAGCGTTTGGTTTTTGAAAAACTGGAAAATAATAAAACATACAATATGAATAAAGAAAAAATGACATGACACTTAACTACAAATACAAAAGCTAGTAACATTTTCATCACTCTACATTCGATTTGTATTTACAAAATAAAGGACCAATTTCTAATGAATTCGAGCTATTTCGCTACAACTACCTCCATTCTTACCTTCAACAATGTACAAATTTCAATAAAATTTCACGAATATGGAATCGAACTAAATTATCGACTGACTGTGAAGGTCGACCTCGACTTCAATACTTTTGGTCACCAGGCGCAGCGCGCGATTGCTGGTCTCCTAATTATCTAATTTGATATTCCGCTCAGGAAATTCATGATTCTGATTGGATAAATTCAGCTCAACGCGATGGTTAATGTGAAAGCAGAAAAAGTTCTACTCCTACAGCGCACCATGCAGACTCACTACATAGTCCCAGTTATCACAGCAACAATAACAACACTTTTCTAAATTGAATTGTTAGCGACAACTACGACTATGTAATCAGTTCACCATGCGCCTTCTGCGATCAGGTCTGGCCACGAATCAGAGTATGCGCAATAGACAAGCACGCTGTTGGTCGAAGGCCAAAGCTACTGAAGTGGAGGTCGCCCTTAAATATGAGTGACAGAGCACGGTATGAGTGAAATGAAGAACCACGCTGTTTCTCTCTGTCGTCCTCTGCGAAGGCATTATTTATGCTACCATCACGTCCATGACTGACGTGATCAAAAGCTATTATGGCACTCAAACAGAAACTCCTCCGTAAAAATAGAAGGTTGAATAGGAGTGTTTAAATTTTCGTTCGACACAGTCGCTTCTCGTCACAATAATCAGGCACGTGATGATAACAAGAATAGCTCCTTCGCAGGAGTGACAATCAACAGTATATCTACAAATAACTCATATTGCTCATGCTGTAACTTAGGATTTCTTGACAATGACATTAATCATGGGGACAACGAAGAGTACTTCAAGAAAATTGCTGTTGCCGGTTCGCAAATATTACATGATCTACTGCATGATTCTGTTTGTGTGAAAGTGTGGTTATGTCCTACTCGTTTCAAATATTTCAAAGCACTAATCATTTGAAAGCCCACTTTCCTTCTCTTGTCATTTGCAAGTATTTTTTATAAGAAACTAATAAATTGACCCGATACTAAACTTTCCTAAAATTATCAGATTTTTAGAACAGAAAAGTTTCTTAACAGTTTCTTAGAAAGTTTCTTAGAAAGTTCCTTAAATTCAAGCTGGATTATTCGGTGGGGATCTCCTGTGCGTTCGTGAACATCTCATAGCCAGTTTTATGCAACCACGCCTCTGTTTATACATTACACAAGTCTGCCAAGCAATAAAGTACAACAAACAAGCGGAATTATGCTTCAGGCGAAATAAAAAAGCTTCATGCGAAAAAAGGTTTCTTGGGAAATATCTTTCCTACTCAAGATTCCTAATTTTTTTTAAACTGAGATCTGAGAGTTGAATTTCTTATAAAGAGTTGTACGCAAAAACCGTCCTTGGTTCCTCAATGACACTAACATCACACATAAATGTACTGGTTTCACTTCCTGCATAACAATTTGACGAACACTATCGCTTCCATAACTTCTCAGTTTGAAGTGTTACTGCCTCGATAGGGGTAAAGTAGGGGATCTATAGGGGATCAAGGGACGGTGCTAGTGATTAAAATAGCTTTAAAATATCCAGCGTTTCTTCGAAAACCCTCATAGAAGATTCTGGAGCTCTACAAATATTGTAACGTGGTATTTATGAGACAAAAAGGACAAGAACTGTCGATGGGCCTAAAAATAGGTACGGTTCTTTGCCAAACTGATGCGGTTTGGAAAACATTCAGAATCCAGGATTTAAGTTTTGCCACAGCGCTAGGCTTGATCAAACCTTTTATAATTTTTGGGCATTCTGTAGGCAAGAGAAAATAAACCCTGCACACCAGCATACTAAAATATCTAAGAGGTTCTTTTCTTGGGGGTCACCAATATCTCACTTCAAGCTAAAACATTTCAAAAGGTTAAAACCGTTGAATCTCTAATGAGGGCATCTACTGCATAAAACATAATAAAACACTATTTCAAATCATCACATCCAATGGTCTTCTTCTAACGTAACAAGACTCAAAACCTAAGAGAACTACTAACCTACACGATCATCAGAGTTATAGGTATAACACAGAATTGAAACTTATCTGCTGTCTCCTCACAACCAATGTCTATTCTAAACGCTTTACTTTTTGTCTAGATATCTAACTGTACATTTAAGGCGTGCTAATAGCTTCTGTATTTATATAAAAACTCACAGCTCTCTATAAAAGTCAGCCAAAAGTCTACAAAAAACCTTTTTATTCACAATCAATCCTGTAAAATACGGCACGTACCAAAAATAGCGTGTCTTGGTGTTGTCAAAAATATCAAAACCAGCCTAAAAATTTCTGCCATGCTAAAACCTTTTCGTACATACTCTCCAAGTGTTCCCACAAAATACCAACTCAAAAATATCAAACCCTACGAAAATTGCGCTTTTTACCCGGGGATCTTATCCGATCTTATCACATACACCTCCGATGTGCTTTCGTCAAAATAACCCCATCAAATATCAAAACTTGCCTTTTATTGCCCGAAATCTTCTTCATACAAATGCAGCATCACTTAAGACCAATAGACCCTTTAAAAGGCGTCATTATCTTTTCAAAGTGAAAGTTCTAACGTTTCAACGCTCACAGTGGTTAAAGGCACTTATCCAACCATGGTCCTTTGCGAGCTCTGTTTTATGAAAATGAGTATTTTTATGGTCCATGAAAATGGCTGCCTCCACAGAAATCTACGCGCAAAGGCTGCTGGTTGAACAAGAGCCTTTAAATGAACAAAGTTGCCCTCAAATTGCAGCCCAAGAAACAAAATTGTTTGCAATGTATTGGAAAACGCTTTTTAGCAAAGGGGGTATCTTTGATATTTCTCCAAAGTTTTACTAGCAGCGACGGCTGTATTTTCTCACCGCTTTAACCTTATATAGCTATAACAGCAAGGACATCTATGATTAAAAAATTTGTCTTCGAGCTGAGTGGCAAAACTTTGTAAATGACCTCCTTCGACCTTTGGAAAGAGGGTTACTGTCCAAACTGTCCAAACAGTTGTTTCTTATTGGCGGGTTCTTGCTGACTGTGGACTTCTTTTTTACTCAACCGGCAGTTGATCTCCGTGATATTTTAAACGATCAACTTACTTCATTCAATATACGTTGAAACTACCAAAAAACAATGGCGGACATTTGTCAAACAATGGGGAGGCAAGGTCATTGTTTCAGTTGAAAAACGTAGTTTATCTCCATGGTTTCAAACAAAAGGGTTCTGCTCTACCCAATATTGGGGGGGGGCGACCGAACCCCCTCGCCTCCCCATGTGTCCGCCACTGCCAAAAAGTACTTGGCATGACCACTCAGCTTCCGAACAACTAAAATCTTTCGGCCGTCAAGGGAACACGAAACACGCCGATCACGACTTCACCACCCCGTATGCCAACAGTCTCTTTTAACACATACTCTCAAAGTACAGTCTCAATTTTAGTGAAATTCTGGTCCTAGACATTCCATAAACCTCTCAAGGTGTCGATAAGACGTCTGTTTCGCCACATCATAAATATCGCCCCTGGCGTTGAATTGTTCACTGCATAGTTACGCGCGTGCTGGCCAGTGCAGTGCCACTATATTCATCATCGCCATTCATACGACTATGTATCGCTCAACGAGGTAAGCACCGAAGTAACTAAGACTTTCAACGAATCTTGCAAACTTGAAAATATCTTCGCCAACCCCTATCATCAGTCGATCTCCTTTTTTACATTCAAACACTCCACCAGTGTAACTGTTGTATAACGGTGGGCTGTCCCCTATTTGTATGCCCCGCGTTATTATACTTGTGAGTATAGTTTCTCCTGTCGTTCCCGATATACGGTACATAAAGTGTAACATGTTCGCATCCACCTTTACATCTGTATGGTGAAAATATACCTGGCTATACAGATAGTACGCTCCCGTCTCCGGTATTACCAGTTCACCGTTCTTGAATGTAAAACCGTTTCTGCTCACACCAAACCGGCCAAAGTCACGCCACTGACGTCGTAGTATACCTACGAAAAATTAAAGAATAAGAAAGATTAAGTAATTGAAAATCAGTTGAGTGTTAAGCTACTTTACGGCCCAACTCCTTTTGCCTAGGGCACAAAACAGAGCTTGGGGCCCTGGGATGTAATGAAAAATATGAGGTCTGCTTTTCAGAAAATTTTGTTCCACAACATGCTCCAGACTCTCGGGGAACATACGAAAAGCTTTATCCGCACTCTCTTTCTCTATCATAACTTTGTTGGGGGTTGGGGCCCCTCTGCAGCTGGGGCCTGGGGAAATCTGCTTCTGAAATCTGAAATGTCTGGCAGACTTCGCAGAGACGCTAAGCATAGACAGGTAAAACCAGCGAGCGCCTTCCACATGCTTACTGGAAACAATTTTGCCAATTTTCAGAATTCATATTTTATTGCTTTTCTGATTTAGATTGCTATCCAGTCTACTTTGCATCGGGATTCCGTGGTTTTTAAATCACAAATGAAAAACGCCCTAAATTCTCAGTACCGTGTTTGCTAAAGAGGCCGTATAGGATTCCTTTAACTATGGGTAGCAAACTCACTCGATCTGCTGTAGTAATGCCTTTACTTCTATTCATAAATAATATCTTTCATTTCAACTAAACTATTTTGGCGTATTGACCCCCTTCAAAACGAAGATTTTCATTGGATTTAACTGTTTAAAACGAATCGCACGGGGCGTGAAAGGGTTCAGATAAATCCAGACATCATTCTGAAGAAAAACAATTCCTGAGGTCCTTTCCCTAGACAGATCTCATATCCTAAAGAATAGGCTTACAGACCAATTCCTTCTAAGTTGTATCACGCAGTATTAAATGGCGTGGAAGCTCATGAAGCAAGGCCACCAACATAAGAAATTCCAAGGTATGGTTGGTATTGTCTATCTATAACCCCTCACCTCTCTATAAGAAACTCTAATCAGGAATTAAAAAAAAGTTAGGAAACTCGAGCAGTGAACATTCTATTTTTAAGAAACTTTCCAACATTTTATGTCATGTTGTCTTGGCTACGTCTATAATGTAACGATACAACATTCAACCTGGCCAACAGGCAAGAAAAGCAAAAGAAATATTGACATGTGAAATTGCAAGCACTTAATAGAATCTCACCATTAATGCTCGAGCTTATGTTCTTATGCAAAATGTGCACAATACGATATCGACTTTCCTTACTATCAAACAGTCCCTTATAATTACACTGCTCGGGTTGTAGATTTTTACAACAGGATAAACATATCCCAAGGTCTTTGGCGATTCAAAACCTTTTAGAAGTTGATCTTTCGGACTGAATCAACGTTCAGGGCAAATGACGGTGGGCCTACTTGTAATCAGCCAAACTATCACGTTTTCAAATGACCTTGACGGGATCAATATCAAGTTTCCGGGCAATTTTAGCCGGATAAAACGGTCTGAAATCCGTAAAAAATCTTCGTAATCTAGAACAGCTTTTGCGGAGTGTCAAAGGCTTAGTCTGAAAACAGGATATTTTCGAGTATATCAGCAATATAGTTATAGCAATTTACATGTGGTTTGAAAGCAAGGCGGAGTTATGGTTCTATGGTCATGGAATATGGCTTTGTAAGAATAAACCAGCTTAGCTCCGGGTGAAAACATTTTCATTTAAAGTAAAGGGCAACCTAGCGAGGAAATAGACACTTTGAAATTACGCAGTTTTGAGCTCATAGGCTTAAGCCATTGAGGTGAAGAGCAAGCATATTTTAAGGACAAAAATCGGCCTTACAACTTGACAGGGCCGATACCAGCCAACGGTTGGCAGCCATGAATGTATAAGGGAGCAAAGAAGCAAAAATTTTCGACAGTAAAATCATCAACAATAACAGCAACAACAACAGATGTTTGACTATACGTCACAATCATGTATTATACGACAGAGATAATTCGTCAGTAACTAAAATTTAGCCTTATTTTGCAATCCAACCTTGCAAAGCACAACTTTAGTGAACATGAATCCAAAATATGCTGCAAAATCAACAATTCCTGCAAGAATTTATCCTGAATTCATCCAGAAATCATTCGTATTTTTTACATCTACGCTATTTTATTGTACTGTCCGACACGTAGATCAAAATCTCCGATAAATAACTGTAGTCAAGCGAAGTATGCAGCCACAGCATACAACATCAGCATGCTTCTGAAATAAAGTACGAGGGCAGTAAAACACGCGGGAAACACGCGGTAAAACAAACAGGATTAATTGCAACCCATAATTCAGGCGAAAGATATCGTTAGAACAAGGAGTTGATTTAAAACTATTACAGGTTGATTTAAAAAATTATGACGGGTGTTAAGAAGTAAGAAAAAGTTGGTCGATGATTCACTATAGATGAACACTGCCCTTGGGTTTCCGCTGCCCTTGGGTTTCCGCAGGTTTTGATAACTACAGGTACGGGGTGTGCCACAAAACTTGTGCGGTTTTGGCCTAAAGGCAGCGAATGGCTGCCGAAATTAACAGCCGACATTGGTTGACATCGGGTCGTTGAAGTTGCTGGAGTCGTTAATACAAACGACCATAGCGACCTAAAGACCCCAAAGACTGAATGTGAATGGCGACATTAAACTCTTCAACGCCCCTGACGACCCCAACGATTGCCGACCCAACAACCCACTGTCATTTTTGCCATTCAAATCCAGTCTTTTAGGTCCTTTGAGTCGTTTGGTCGATGAGATACTTGCGTCAAGCCTGAGACCTAATGTCACTCAAGGTCTATTAGCGTATTTCCCAGCACAAAGGCAAATTGTTCTCCATAATAAAGATTAAAAGATTTTGAAAATATAATTTCCCCTTGCGCAAAAATGGTATTGCAATGGATGTTATAAACGGCAAAATGGACCTAATGTTGCGTTTTGTTGTTCGCAATGTGAGGTGTGAGGTGGCCCAACTCGAGGTGGCCCAACTCGTGAACCTCTGTCACATTTGTAGGCTTAAATTAGCTGTAAATTCGAGCTATAATTAATTCTCGCCTACTGTAAAAATAAAGTGATGATGATGATGATGATGATGATGATGATGATGATGATGATGATGATGATGATGAAGCTATTCAGGATTTAATGCCCATGCTGCCACCGAGGGCCTCTAAAGCAGTCGGTATACTAAAACGGAGGAATTCCCTATCGTATTGGGGTCAAAACGACGCTTGCAATTAATCCAGAGTTTTTTTTCACATCATCGATAAAAAACAAATCTAAGAAAAAAGAACTTACTTTATTTGCACCATACACAGTGGGAAAGGACATAAAGTCATCTGGTCCCGACTGCATATGCTGCTTACAATCCAACAGGTGTACAATTCATAAAGTAAAGTTTGTCTCACATTAAATGTCAGGTAAATCCAGAGTTGGCAAAAGCCATGGCAAATTGTCAAAGAAAAGGCAAGGATAAGAATGGAAAGATTAAGGTGGAACTTTCGATCAACCTGAAAATTCAAGAGGTATTGATTGAGATGATTGCGCATTGAGTATTTGCGGTGTAAAGGTCAAAATGAAATTGATACTTTTTGCAAAAAAGTAATACTTGATTTTGTCACTTTTAACTTGCTAAAGAATGAGGTCATAAATTAAGAGTCGATCGTAATATTTGCTAATACTATCTTGAAGAGATCTGTCATTCGCAGGCTCTTCTGAAATGCTATGCTATTCATTGCGGACGATGTTTGGTTGAAAGAAATTTAACACATTAAGTCATGACCTTGAAGCTGACGAAAATACGTTGAATTGCACAGCATTATGTTAAACGATGAATTTCAATTTCCATGTGTCACAATGATGAACGATTCTAAGGTGCGATAAAAACACCACCACGGCGAAGGAACATCCGCCAACCCATTGCGCAATGACACTCTCTATCAAGAACTGACCTCCGCCACCCCATGGTTCTATGACACTCTCTGTCAAGAAAGAATCAGCATGATTTGGCGCCAATATGCTTAAAATAGCAATTTTATGAAAATAACGCTACTGTTGACAGATTAGTGAAGTCAATGTGATACGAAGCAGCTTATGAAAGAGAAGTTACACGCAAACCCAAGAATCTATCAGTTTAGTGAGTAGCGAACTTATAAGAATGCAATACGGGGGTTACATTTAAAACCGAAGGAGCAGTGCTTGTGAGAGTCTACGTATACAGGTATTTTTTTATAAGGAACCCTGTGTGGAGTTTGAGGCTGGATGTTCCCATGTTCCGTAAATTTGGAAAGATGTCTTACAAACTTGCTATCCCCCCATACTTCTCAAAAACATTTTTTAAATGTGTTTCAGAGTATGTGCCAAACATCTGTATACTCCATTTCTGATAGACGTAAATAATTTCTGAAATACCAAAAAATTACCCCAAATCTGAGCTTTGAGTTCCTTATGATAAATGTGTTCCTTATAAAGAAAATTTATAAGGAGCAATCTTGCGGACATTGGCTACGTTATTTCAACTTCTTTCAGACACGGTAGCCCCATCATTCGCACTGGTCTACTTTTCAGGGGGTTGTGTCATGTGTAGAACGTATATTGTATAACTTACATCTCAGGCTCTTACGGGGGGTCACACTCAAATCGTACGAGCAGTGCGCGCGAGTAGACTACTACGTGTACGAAGGACATGCTCGAGGCAGCATTTCACTTCTAATGTAGCCTGCGTGCAGACTTTGTTGGTCACTGGGGAGGAGGGGGAAAAAGGACCATTCTTTCCCCTCCTCCCCAGTGACCAACAAAGTCTGCACGCAGGCTACGTCTAATGGTAAATGAAAGAGGCTTTGATTATGACAGCAAAGTCGTTTGATATAAAATGTTCTCCCTTCCAACTATAGTCGTTTTTTTATCGAATCGCTGTCAGCTAACCAACATACCACTTAGTATACTGAACGACGTTTGGCGCTACCTGGATGGACAATCAATGAATCAATACACCAGTCAATCAATCGATAACAAATTTCAACAATCAACAAACAATCAATAAATCACGAAATCAATCAACCAGTCTCGCAATCAATCAATCAATCAATCAATCAATCAATCAATCAATCAATGTGCGGGGATGGATCAGTGGTGGCGCGTTGGCCTACCCATCTGAAGGTTGGTGGTTGCAGTCCCCTTGCAAACCTGCTACGTAGATTGCTCAATCTACGTAGAGTGGTCAGATCGAGAGGAAGGATCAGGACACTGCTTCAATAAGCTTAGCTTCCCAGCTGCTAAAAACTACCTTCGGAACAAACAAACAAACAAACAAACAAACAATCAATCATTCATTCAATCAATCAATCATGTTTTGTTGCTTTCATAACTACAAAAGATGGCGCAAGGAAGCTACACAAAAGGCTTTAAATACCAATCATAAGCAGCCGACAAATAGGAGGGAAACCTTGACAAGTGTTTATATCCACGGGAAGGCTACGAGATTGTCGCTAGCAAGAATCCTAGACCAAAACTTCTGTGTGACAAGTCATAGTTTTTTCTTTTCGGCTTCACCCAGTTTAATATCTTTGCCGTAGGATCAACTCCAATAAGCCGCAAAAGTCCGAGAATAGCTGGGGTTAAAAACCACTTACCGATCTGTGGTCTGTAAAGTTACAATGAATTATTGTATTGACAACGTTGGATGATGTTATGTGAGTGGTTTGGAAGGCAAGTTCGCTGTCTGGTTTATCTTAACACTTATCCGCGGAATAATATCCTAAGACATGACAATGATAGACTGTCCCAATGATCACTATGACCTTGCACTATCAGAAATGAAGAAACATTTGGGTCTGGGCATGAACACACCGCGTACTCATATGACGGAGTTTTACAATCTTGCAGCGATCCGGAAGCACGGTTCCGATTATTAATGTCCAAGTACTGTTCGGTTTTAGTTAATCCCCATGAGAGTTGTTTAAAAATGGAAGCACAGTCTGTTCATCAAATTCAACATTAAAAAGTACTGACAAATTTTCAAACTGTGTTCATGTGACTTTTTAGTGCCATATTATGACAACCCAACGGTTCAATAAAGAACTTAGTCTTCTGGGGATGGAAAAATCTATTTTCAGAACACTGCCTGAGCTCAAGGAGGAAGAGTCTTCCTGATATCATCACTGTGTACCAAAACCTTGGCCAAACGTGCAAACATTGTTTGTGAAATATTTGAGATTTGCTTACAAAGCAAAAGGTTTGTCCGTTCGGCCACGTTGCAAAACATTGCTTCACAAACATTCTTTGCATGTGACAAGCATGAATTAACTTTTTCAAAGTGCTGCTTGTCAAAGAATGTTCTGCAAAAAGAACGTTCTGCAAAAAGGGCTAAACAGCCAAAGAATGTTCTGCAAATTCTCTTTTTAAGTTATTATTAGATTTTTTTGCACTTTTACTTTGTGAACCAAACTGAAAACAAGTTTTTAACTTAGTTTGTAATTCACGTTAAAGAATACTATACATACATACAACAGGCAAACATGCCTTGGCAAGCAAATCACAAATGTTTGGCAAATAATGTTTGCTCTTTTGGCCAGGGCTTTTAATCCTAACAAAAATGGAACTTGCTAGTTTTATCGTTGATGTTAATGTTAGTGATATCTAAAGAAGTGATATCTAGATGTCACGGATACAGAACGATGTCTGACAGCTACTTCAAGCAATGTCAGAGAAAAACAAGTGACAGCTGCTTTAGTATCTTGACAAAAATCGACAACAGCTAATAACTTTCCCAAAAACATCTTCAGTTAACAATAAATCACTCTTCACTCCAACTTTCCATGACAAGCATTCCTCGTTAAATGGATCAAACAACAAGCATCATTCAACGGAGGGAAACGCGTCTGAGAACTTCAAGCATGAAAGGCCTTTGGTGTAAAATAACAATTACAAAAAGGAAAAGGGGAAGAATATTTCTCTCGGCAGAGGAAAGGAAAGGAAGTTAGCAAGCCTCAATAACCTAAATTTGACATTTCTAGAATGACGATTTCGTGAGGCCAGACAATGCATCCTACACAAAAACAACAGACTTATTTTTCTATGTACAAGAGACAATCAGAGCAGACTACAATAACCGATAAACAATCGCCACATCTAACTGGTATGGTATGACTCAGTGACACCTAAATGTACATTAAAAAGAGACATTTGTCATCGTTAGAAATGTACAAAGCAAACCAATGTGCATTAGCACGTACTTCGAGACTAAAACGTACTTTTGACAGCCATTAACCATTGGTCACTGTCAAAACAGAAAATGCTGACATAGTCTAAAAGCCAGGAATATGTTTTCCTAAAAACACGAAAAAGGAGTGACAGACCAGGAGGTCAATCTCTGAGAAAAGTGAGAAATTTTAAAGATGATATAGAAAGGTTGACATTTCTACCAGATTTTCACCAGACTTATAAAGCAATCATGTTTACTGTTTAATGTTTTCTCTTTGAAAGTCACCCAATTTAGGCCTTCGTATTCCATGAGAGAATGTAAATACAGGAAGCATCCCGCCGAAAAATCGACAAGAAATTGCCGAGTATTATTTCGGATTTTGACCAAAGTTTACATAATCAATCTTGAAGATCGGCCTTGTGGGAGCCTTTTTATGGCACACCCGATATGTAACTTAGCAGTAGGTACCTCACAAATAGGCGATGTATTGCGTCGAGGAAAAAGGAAGGTCCTTGAACATTAAGTCCAAAACGGGCGACTCTACTCCAAGAAAANTATAGAAAGGTTGACATTTCTACCAGATTTTCACCAGACTTATAAAGCAATAATGTTTACTGTTTAATGTTTTCTCTTTGAAAGTCACCCAATTTAGGCCTTCGTATTCCATGAGAGAATGTAAATACAGGAAGCATCCCGCCGAAAAATCGACAAGAAATTGCCGAGTATTATTTCGGATTTTGCCTAAAGTTTACATAATCAATCTTGAAGATCGGCCTTGTGGGAGCCTTTTTATGGCACACCCGATATGTAACTTGGCAGTAGGTACCTCACAAATAGGCCATGTATTGAGTCGAGGAAAAAGGAAGGTCCTTGAACATTAAGTCCAAAACGGGCGACTCTACTCAAAGAAAAACTTCCAAATCTCAAGACTTTACAACAAAATATAAAAGAATTAATACGGACGAAAAGCTTGATTATGTCAAATTAAAACTCAGATCTTCAAGGCCATTATCAAGATGCAGATTTCGCCAGCTCACAGTCTCTAGCATAAACATAAACGAATTGGATTCAAATGCACTGTGCAATTTGCTTCTGTTTGGGAGCCAAGACTTAAACGTTGATGAAAACAGAACCATAATAGAAGCGACAATTTTATTCATTGAAGCAACAAAGCGTTCTAGCTGAATGTTTAGAAAGTAAACAGCAGCGACCCATTCCCCTCTCATTGTTAGTTTTACCAGGGTAACTTAGTACCAAATAATCAATACAACTATTTGAGATCTTATTTTGATCCAGCTTTGACCAAAAGTTTTAAACAATATAGAGTTTCAAATTATTTGGTAGTAAGCTACCTTAAATTGTGCTTTTGTTTGATTGTTTGTTTGTTAAAGTATTATGATTGTAAGTGTCATTCACAGTAGGGACCAGATGACCTTGTGTCTTTTCCTGCTGTGAATGGCGCAGTAGAATGTAATCTTTTTGTGCTGTAATTGTTTTAATGGTGATATAAAAAATTAAAAATAAAATTAAAAGATGCTGTGGTTCTGTTGTCTTTATGATAAATATGATGGATTTGAATGGGGTTTGAAGATATTTACATAACAAGACATAGGGTCATCTTTTTATATGTTTTCCTCACTTTTAATCCCATTTAATATCAAAAGAAAAAACAATATATTTTTAAAAGGTTTTTTTGAGTGGTAAAAACAATAAATTTGAGAACAAATACGTCTTATTATGATTTTACATTTTACATCAAAACCGCAGTTAGGAAATTAAATGCTTTACGAAACGGGTTCAAAAAANTTTTTGTGCTGTAATTGTTTTAATGGTGATATAAAAAATTAAAAATAAAATTAAAAGATGCTGTGGTTCTGTTGTCTTTATGATAAATATGATGGATTTGAATGGGGTTTGAAGATATTTACATAACAAGACATAGGGTCATCTTTCTATATGTTTTCCTCACTTTTAATCCCATTTAATATCAAAAGAAAAAACAATATATTTTTAAAAGGTTTTTTTGAGTGGTAAAAACAATAAATTTGAGAACAAATACGTCTTATTATGATTTTACATTTTACATCAAAACCGCAGTTAGGAAATTAAATGCTTTATGAAACGGGTTCAAAAAAAAAGAATTCCGTATTTCATAAACGTAAGAGAATTGTTACTTTGTTTAAAAGTTATTGAAAATGTTATCGTATTGATTGTAATAAAGATTTGGTGGCTGATAAGATAAGAAAGGACAAAAGGCGTACCTCTGTGATACACCTCCAAGGTTGACCTAGTTAAAATGCGATCATTTCTACTTCGGATTTACCAACAGCTAATTTTTCAAATCCCACGCTAACATCAGTGTAAACTATGTCATGTATGTCTCCCTTTGATGGTGGGTGAGATATTATGAATGCTGCTGTAACGGCAGCTCTACACGTATTGTTATATAAGAAATCTTCATAAGACATCAAATTCTACCGGGGGTGAGTCAAAAAAATGTTCCGACGTTTGAAAGCATGTAGCCTTCAAACTATCAAACTATTCAGTACAGCCCTAAAAAACTGATAATATTTCTGTAGCTAACGTGTGAACTCGAGGGGCATTTCACACTTCAAAACAGCGTACGAGATTTATGAAAACAAAAAGATGTTTAGGGATTTTTCCAGATTTATCTTGAAAACAAAGGGATTTTGCCAAAAGCATAAAAGGTGTCTAGGGAGTGAAACGCTGCTCGCCAAAATCGTTCTCAGGGTACAGGCGATTCTATAAAAAGGATTCATCTGAAAATCTTTCAAAACATGTCTAAAATCCTTGATCAAATTTGCTAGCAATCCAGCCTTGTGATAACAGAAAATAGACGAAAAAGGCTGCACGGCAGTCCTAAGAGTATGGAAATATGAAGACATCTCCTGTAAGAGCGATAAGTTAGACTGACAGAACTTGATTTTGATAGCTGCGATGCAAAAGTGTCAGTAAATTTGATCAAGGATTTTAGGTCTGCTTTGCAGGATTTTGAGATGAACAATTTTAATAAAAACACTTATTTGAGAATAATATGATTGATTTTCACAAATCAATTTTTATATCTAAGTTGATATGTTAGCTACACAAATATTATCAGTTTATAGGAATCTAATTATGAAACCTACAGTTTTTTAAAGGTCTACAAATTTTTCTGGCTCACTCGGTATGATCAGTAAAAAGAAGAAACCTTGGTATTAGTAACGATCGATTGAAGAAGCCTTTCATTTGATAATAATGATGTCAAAATGCTCATGGTAGAATTACGGTCAATCACCTAAAGTTCCCTTCAAACCACTCATTTTGAATAAACGGGTAACAACCATTTACAAAACAAATTTTAAAGATTTGAAGCCAATGCTGTCAGGTGTTAAAATGTTTGCTTACCTGGAGGTATTCTGTTTAATTTTGTTCGCGCCTGTATTCCAGATATATGGGCATAGGGTTTTGGTTTTTCCTGAAAAAAGGAAAGATACTTTCATAAGCTTGCTGGATTAAAATGAGTAAATCTCTTTAAAATGTCTAAAATAGGATTTGAACGAGTGATTTGCTAAGGTAATTCATTGCAATTTTTAATGACTTGGTATAAAGTTGAATATTCCTTGTCAAGGATTCCTAGTCAAAACGGAACGGATGGGTTTTTGGAATTTGGGTGGCATCTCCCTAACTAAAACCACAGTCCCTTATCGATATACGTAGCCTTTAAATCAATACCCAGATTCAAATCAATATCCTGGGTCAAATCTATTAATCAGAAAGAGCGAAAAGCATATCAGATGTGGGGTCATTTTTAATGTCATTTTCAATAAAATATATGACATTCTGGAATGCTCTAGGCCTACATTTTCTAAATTATGTCTCATATTAAATGTCAGGTGAGATTTGCGATAACGCAAAATTACTCATACAAAACAGTTTGATTGATTTATTCACGGGTATTTTCGCCTGATATCTAATGTGAGACAGACTTCAGATCATTCTATTTGCAGCTTTAGGGAAGGCCATGTTATTAATCTTTAAGGCGTATCGTCAAAGAGAAAGCATTATCGCATGATAGCTGATGGACTCGATGGGGAAAGCAGTAAGTTTAAAAGCAGTAAGTTCGGTCCCCAAGGTGGAGCCTGGCCTACATCCACTTTAACAAACTGTCTCGATTGTTAACACGCATTTGATTTTCTCTCCAATTACAGAGCGTGTTATATGGTATAGCCAACCAGCCGTAGTTTAGACCGAAGCCCTTTTTATATAAAATCGCAATGCCCCAAGAACTATTTGCTATACAGTAAACCCTCCAAATAAGAAATTATTTTATAAGTTGCAGGCTTATATTTTGGTCAAAACGAAAGANCGTATCGTCAAAGAGAAAGCATTATCGCATGATAGCTGATGGACTCGATGGGGAAAGCAGTAAGTTTAAAAGCAGTAAGTTCGGTCCCCAAGGTGGAGCCTGGCCTACATCCACTTTAACAAACTGTCTCGATTGTTAACACGCATTTGATTTTCTCTCCAATTACAGAGCGTGTTATATGGTATAGCCAACCAGCCGTAGTTTAGACCGAAGCCCTTTTTATATAAAATCGCAATGCCCCAAGAACTATTTGCTATACAGTAAACCCTCCAAATAAGAAATTATTTTATAAGTTGCAGGCTTATATTTTGGTCAAAACGAAAGACGTAAATATGAATTTATTGTTGATTTAAAATTGATTTTTGTCATGAGATGCACAATTGTCGAATTCTGAGCGCAGGAAGCATTTTGCTAGCACTGAATAATCTGATACCATGTCCTAGCAAAAATCCAGAAAGCTAGGAAACTCAACAGGCTGATTTTTAAAAACCAAGGTCCAAATTTTCAGGTTCTTGTTGTATAAAAGGGAGACTCCTCGAAAATCAGCACTTATGCTGCAGGGCTACCCTCCCAGTGGTTAAATATTGAAAATAAAAGGAACTGAGAAATCTGTGATGCCAAATGAATCACAAGACAGAAGAGAAAAAACAACTTACTATTACTTTCGTTACACCATCACCCTTGTCACCTTTAGCTCCTTTGATACCTGGATGACCTTTAGGTCCAGCGTGTCCTGGCATTCCTTGTGGTCCACTTTTTCCTATGGCAAAATTTCAAAATATCATAAAAGAAATAAAAGGCGTGGGTACCATGTAATCCGTAATATCAGCTTTGTTCCCAATGATTTTTTTTCTTACAAGAGTTGTTGCTCACAATTTGGAAGACTGAGCTTGCAGGTAGCCAGTCAGCATTAGTTCAAGGGAATCGACATAGTCAAAGGGACTGTTTCAACCAGCATGCCTTGCACGTGTGCCAGCTCCTTCTTGGCCTTTGTCGTCACAAGCCTAGATACGGTGAAAGCAAATTTTGTTTGTATTCCACTAAACATTTTACAAGACATATTACAGAGTACACTACTTACAATCTACATTACAGTACTACAAGGAAGATACCATGGGGAGCAGAACACAATGACTACCCCAGCAGACATTCAATATGCCTCTGTCGATTCCCTTAAGCAGCTACGGTTTCCACATCCATTCCTCCGCTAACAGACCAGTGTGCCTCCCTACCTCCCTACCTCAACGAAGATACGATAATCACTATATCTGAACTTTTATATCTGAACCGAATGCATTAAAGTACCTAATTCTAAAAATCAAGGGTGTGTTTGATTGGTACCAATTCTGAAAACGGTAGACTTAGTAGACTCAGAATTTGTGTTTGACTGACTCCGAAATTCTCAAAACGGTAGATTTGGAAGGCCTTCAGAACCTTCTGCTCCAAAAAGCAGAAGGTTTGGCAGACTTTGGAGAGATTCTCGTTTTCATTAGCAAGCCCTCGTGATGAATCCGAAACCTGCTGTTTTAAAGATTTTTGTGTTTGATTGGGAAATATATTTCCGTATATGCGAAGTCTACTGTTTTCAGGATTTGGTAGGTTTGGAATTACCAATCAAACACACCCCAAGTGTGCATTGTAAAACTTGAAAACTGTATTTTGGTTGTAAGGACAAATCACTAGTAGCTTAAAGCATGTAATGACGTCCTTGAAATAACGATTTAGAGTTCCCTTGTTTAGCAGCTTACCTGGCGGTCCTTTGATCCCTCTTTCTCCTGTACGTCCCATTTCACCCATTCTACCCCTTTCACCCATTGCACCTTTAGCTCCTAGAATGAAACAATATACTTCGTCATAAGATTGAAAAACGCAGAATGAGATTACAACAGACTAAAGCGTGTTCGTGTGACAATCTTAACGGGGCTCCCTCTCTAAATTTCTGTTGAAAGGGTGATTTTGCAGTTTTTGACAGGCAATATCACACAGATTTTTCATTTCTCTATTCAAAATGAAAGCCCCATTTTGAATATAAATTCTTATATTTTACAGAGGAAGAAATAAAATATTCATATGTTCTAAGATTAATCAGATATAAATGGATTTTTAACAGTCATTTTCCAGTGGATGGGAGAATCCAGCTCACTAAATGCAGAAAACAATGGAAACGAGGCTAAAAAATAGATATTACATGTTTGTTTACAGTTTGGAGCCTGCAGCCCCTTTTAGAGCATACCATACTGCAAGTGCTATAAAAGTTGAAAAGTTTGACGGGGTTTGCGCATAATTTAAAGGACTATACATTCCATAGGACACAGGAAATCCAAAGACAAAGAATCTGAATTAGTACACCCGGCAGACTGAGAATGGCTAACAAAATCTTCGCTCAAGGAAGCAAAATACAGTCAAACTCACATAAGTTGGACTGGCCTATGTCGGATATTCGCAGAAGTCGGAAAAAATGGGACAAACCTGAAAGTCTCATCCGTATTTTGCTTTTCAAATTAACTCGCATCAGTCGGAGTTCGGGTAATTCGGATAGTTTTCCTTGGCCTGAGACGATCCGACTTATGCGAGTTTGACTGCGAGTAGCAAACCTTACAAGAATATATTTTGAAAGCAAGAAATTCTCATGCTCCAAACTTCAGCAATTCTACGAAACTCAACAGACTGATTTTCAGAAGCAAATTTACGATCTTATTGGTACTTGAAGTATAAGATCATGCACTTTTCTGTATCCATTTAAAATCTGCGCATCATGCAAATTTATAAAAGGCCCTCATGTTAAAGAGACTATGCTGAGCTCTAGAAACGTTGTATGAAACAAAATTGATCAAACAAAAAATAAAGCAAAGAATAGCACCGCCTGAGCCTACTATTTATGTACCAAATCACGAGAAACCAAATAAATACACCATTTCGGAGTTCGTGACGCCATATTGCAAGTGGGGCAAACAAATCACAATTTTCAATGGTGGCCTACAGGAAATCGTCGCGTGCGACTCGGAAAGTTTGTTTTATTTAAAATTTAGAGATTTTTTCAAGCAAAACTTTATAACTTTTAATTAATAATTGCTTAAAGAACCTTTTCGTGTGATATTTTGGAGGATTTACTGTATTTTCAAGTTCAAATCGAAGCAAGTTTGGAGGGTACTAGGCCAATTCTATTGTTCTCCGACGGCCGTAGAGTGGCATACTAGCGAAATATCTCTAGTGAGTACAGTGTAAAGTTCTTAAATTTACGAAATGAAACCATGTTACTATGCAAGAAAACATAAATCTATATTGAAATTGATTGAAAATGATATGATTTGCGATCATTTACCACTGAAATATCGGAATTTAAAACAGTCTGCATTAGCCCTGAATTGAAAGTTTGCCCCACTTCCGACATGGCGTCGCCAACTCCGAAATGGTGTATTAAAATAAGACTTTCTTTTAATTCTCAAAGACTACCTCAAACGTTCCCGAAATCAAATCTGCCAAACTCGCAATTCAAAGCTAGCCAGTCACTCATTGATTCAGTTAATTTGCATCAATTTTCACATATTTAGCAGATCAAAAATAAATGAACAAGGATAAAGTCATATCATCCAAAAAGTTTCTTTGGTAAAGACTTGAGCCTAGATTTATGAGGAAACTTAGCCAAGTTTAAACGTATTTAACTCGTGTAATCTTTCCCAGAAGTGTGTTCCTGACGTCCTGAAATCGACCTTTAGTAATCCGTTGACATAAAAAGCTTTTTACCAGTTAGCAACAAAAGGAACGTTGGGTTTTAAATTACAGTTATTGACAGGCCCTGTACGCATGCTATGGGTATGTGTGCCCAAAGATTGAAATGTATGGAATTCCTTGTGCCACAAGGAAAATTTATAGGACTGTCAGGATTAGAGATCTAAAGAACATTTTTAAGAAATCAAAACTTTGATTATCATGATTATCATGATTATAATCATGATTATCATGATTATAATGATTTTCATGATTACCCTTACAATAAAGTATTAGACTACTTTCACACGATGCCGGCACATTTTGAAAACGGTGAAAAATGTGACGGTAGCAAAATTTTAGCTAGCGTTCACACTATACCGGCACAATTTGAAAACGGTAGGAAATTCGACGGTAACAAAGTTGTTGCAATCTCCCCAAGAATTTGATGCCAAAGAAATGTACCTACACCTTTTACACCTTAAGAATCGATCAGCCTCGTTTTGAAAGGGTCGAAAAATGTTCTGCTTTCATTGTTTTCGAGTGTTCACACGATGCCGTTTTCAAAATGTGCCGGTTAGGGTTCCGTTTTCAAAATCTACCGTTTTCAAAATCTGCCGGCGAAAAATGTGCCGTTTTCGCCTATCTGTCACATTTTTCACCGTTTTCAAATTGTGCCGGTATCATGTGAACGCAGTCTTAGGCAATGAGAAAATTTTATACAAATTTATGAAATATTTGACAACGACAAAGAATGTTCGCTGGAAGAAGTAAACTTAGTTCAGCAATAACTGGTTGATCTAGGTTTAAAATCTTATTTCAAATATAAAATTCGACCTATCCGACAAGTGCTATGAAATCATACGAAGGATACTCACCATCAAATCCACGTGGTCCTGGATCGCCTGAAAATAGTAAGAGCAGATCAAAATACGATTGTTGATGTAAAGATAGCTGAATAGAACTCCAAAACAATCCCCGTTGGAATAGAAAATAATGCTAAAGATGGCGACCGCGCAAAGCATGCTGGTAAAAAACTCGCTGACAACCACCTAACGACATAGAAATTTTGGTCTGCCGTTTTGACTAGCTAGCTGGAACAAGGAATCAATGTAAACAAATAGAACAATGTTGTAATTCGAACGCGAACCTTTGATTAAAACTTCAATTCGAATCAAAACTTTACTTTTCTGCTTTGGAAGGGTTTCCTTTCGAGCCATTTTGCATTTGAATTCAAGGTCGATTCGAATTCAAGCTAGCTAGTCCAAACGGCACACCGAAATGTTTACGTCGTTAGGTGGTCGTCAGGGAGCCTTTTACCAGCATGCTTTGCAGCAAAACACAACAGAGTCTTTGGAGNAGGCCCCATGTACACTAGCACCGTTCTTAAGTTTTGTGGGCACTTAGGGGATTATCAGACTTCCGTTCAGTGTACATGGTCTTTTTTGCCAAATTTTCTTGAGCAAAATTTAAGCAAAGATGAAAGAGACCGCTTAAGCAAGTTGAGCACCCTCTGGAGGTGCTCAAAGTTCTCAAAATGCGCATTTGTGGTCGTTAAGGATTAACCTCTATGCTAGAAGGGCAAACAGGGCATCTCAAATTCAACTTCGTTGCATTTGACATCAATGCTATTGAAAAAGAGATGCTCCTGCCTTGTTTGTTGCAGAATATACGACGAAGACTAACATCGATAGGTTACTTGTTAACTAGCACCTTCATGTTCCAGAGGCTGTGCACTGCACCTTGAAGAACGGCGATTCTGCCTATTCGTATCACTGACGACCACCCCAGGTTTTTCATAGAGGAAATGGCGAATCCAACAATGATAACATTCATATACAGCTTCTGGCTGCCATTGAATGGTGCCCAAAACTTGGAGGGAGGGATTCTGAAATCTGGCTCATTCGGTCTAAGTTTTTGTGTACAATTGTCCACTATCATTTGGTGAAACAATCTCCACCCCGAAAGTCGCTCTCTGGTAGCTGCAAAATTGTGCGTCGTATCGAAAAATCAGAAATAATGTTGGCATCCCTATTGTTATGTCTGTGGATTTTATTGGTTGCTCCTTTTCCTTTTGCGAAATTATATTGTCATCTATTGGTCCTGAAAACCAGAAGAGTGTTCAGCCATTTGTTTGCAGCCAAGAACAAATGACTGAAAAGAACCGTGAAATGTGGTGAAAGGGGTATACCATGAATTCAGTTGATCCAGTTTCACCATGAAGTGGTGCATTTTGATTTGTCATTGATTTATAGGCCTATGGCGTGATGGGAATAGGCCATCTTCACTCTCCGTCGCAGAGGCTGTTGTTTGCAAACGAGCAGAACGTGAAGCTCCGAAGGAGCAAAGAGCGCGCAGGATCATTTCAACCGTCCTCCGGTAATACAGCCTCTGCGAAGGAGAGTGGGCCATCTTGCTCTTTTCTTCCTTGTTCAAGGAGTAAATTGAGAACCCAGATGAAAGGAAGTGTGAACAAACTATGGTCAATTTATGACCACACAGGTATCCAGCTAAGGATGCTGTGAAATCAAGCATCTTGAGCCGGAAAAGAGAAACTTGAGGTTTTCTTTGAATGCTAATTGCACTTTTAAGCACTGGTGTACATGGGGCCTAAGTTGCCTTTTAACCCCGTTGATTTACTTTAAGGAAAGGTTACTTACGCCAAAAACATCCACAATTGTTCAATCTGTGGTTATCTACAAACTACGACATCGTCCCAGAAAAACGTTACTTATTTTGGAAATGAGTTGATATTATTAAACATTGGGCTCTCATTTCACCTTATTGTTTTGCTGATAATATTGACTTAACGATATGAATGTTCAAACAGTTTGAAGCAGTTATTGTCCTTCGATCTAACCTCAAGTACCACCTACGCTTGCTGAATCTTTGCCAAGAAAACGGCACATTCGATTCTATTTCAAAATATTCTCGTTTACGCATGGATCGTTTTCTCCAGCACAAAGCGGCTTAACCAGGCTTGAGCATTTGACCACAACTGAACGTAACAAATTAATACACTGATATTATCTGTGGGCTTCGAAGTATCCATTCCGGGGGACCAATCTTAAACGTGAAATAAATATACAGAACAGAATACTGTGGAACCACGAAACTCTTGATCCTCGGGGGGCGACGGAAGTGAGACCCTCGCTTTTCTCAAGAAAGCCTGTTCACAGTCCAGATCTTCTACCATGCTTCTGTGAATCCTCTTACGCTTTCGATCCACTACACCATTTAAACAAATTGTACCCCTGCGCTCCAAGACTTCCTTACGCAATTCTATTTCATCTTTTCAAATGCCCGGGGCGGAGTATGAGTGTCGCTTTCCCGGTTTTCCGGTTCACTTTCTTGGTACCGAGAACATTTCAGCACCATACAGAATTGGCCTTGGAGATAGTCCTGAACTTTAATCACAGTTTTTTACCTCTGAGTCCTACGATTTTACCTTTTTTGAGTCCTATGATCCTTTGAGTCCTACGATCAGGCCTAAGATACGACCGAAAACGTGTTTAAGATGCTCAAATTACGCAGGGAGATGTTTTAACGACGTTTTGCTCGTGGCATTATCATTAAACACAGTAATAGTTCCCAATATAGCTCAAAAATAATGTGTCGAAATCCATGAGCTCTATTGGTTGACAAATTAGAAACCTCAAAACGGTCGATGTTGTTTCCAGATAATGAGACAGTTTCATAAACCAAAACCAGTGATGACAGAGCAGGGAAGTTGGAGGATGGTTCCCATAGAAAATGTTCTTCTGAAAATGGAGCTCATTTAGGCCATTGATGAGCAACAATAGCCAATGTTGTGTCACAGAGAGGAAAGCTTCGTGTGAAATTTGAAAGTTTCCAGAAATGGAGAAAGTTTCATAAAACTAAATCCAGTGATGACAGTGTCTGGAAGTGGGAGGATGGTTTCCATCGAAAATGTTCTTCTGAAAATGGAGCTCATTTAGGCCATTGATGAGCAACAATAGCCACTGTTGTGTCACAGAGAGGAAAGCTTCGTGTGAAATTTGAAAGTTTCCAGAAATGGAGAAAGTTTCATAAAACTAAATCCAGTGATGACAGTGTCTGGAAGTGGGAGGATGGTTTCCATCGAAAATGTTCTTCTGGAAATGGAGCTCATTTAGGCCATTCATGAGCTGCAATGGGGCTGTTGTTTCGCGTGTGAAATTTGTAGGGAGAGGGAGATTTGCAGAAATGTAGTAAGTTTCATAAAACTAAATCCAGTGGAACTTCATCGTACCCTCTGGTAGGGTAATATCATAGATGTAAGAGGAATGCATTTTATCTCCTCTATAAAATGATTTTTCAAATACTTCGGACATGCAAGATCTTGTCAATACACACCAAATTCCACAATTTCCATCCTGAAACTATTTCTAAAAATTAATAGGGCTACACCTACAGCCAGAGGGAGCACCTACAAGCACAGAAAGTCGTTTCTGTTCTCCGGACAAACAACTAACAAACAAGGCTTTTTTCTGATACACTCATTTTTTCTTCATAAGAAACTTGGCTGTGAACTTTGTAGTAGGGTTTCTTGACTTTGGGCCCAATTTTTATTGTAAAAGCTTCTTGCAGTCTCATAATTTTCATGAAATTGAATTTCACAATTTATCATAATTCACTGAGGACCGCTAATACAGAATTTTGAGCCCAGATAATTACAAGAAAGAACCAAACCATAAACAAAAAATATACTTTTTAGCACAAGGCTATTTGTTTCAAAACACTTTGCAACTCGTAACCAAAACTTGAAAAGTTTCTTTACTTCGAGTTGACCTCAGATCGCTTCTAGTTGAGTTTCCTAATTTTTTGGAAGAGGCTACTACAGTTTCTTATGAGAGGTTTCTTATAAAACACTCAACAAATATTCAGCGTAATAATAAAAATTCTAAAATAATAGAATAATAAAAATTTAGTATAATAATCAAAAAGCAAAATGTACAAATCTTCTATGATGAAAGAGTGAACCTAAATATCACACATGATCCATCAACAAATTATTACTTTATAAATATCCTTACGCCAAAATGTTCACATGACAATTACGAAACTCAGGCTATTAGAAATAAAATTAGTCTGTCCTGCGTAAAGAATGATACATTTTAAAATCTTCTGTACCCCTAAAATACGAAAACAGCTTAAGCTTAATAAAAATCCCATTTAAGCGCTACTTCCGAAACCTCAAATTTGTGTGTCGCGACATCCTTGACCTTTACATTTTATCCACAAATGGAAAATTTTATATAAATTCCAAAACCGTTCATCGTTATGTTCGGTGACAAAATTGGACCAATGACATCATTCGTGGTTCACTTAAGGTTTCCGTTGTCCCAAGCCACAGGACAGTAGGGTAGGGTTGACTCCTTTAAAATTTTCCCGGTTCAATGAATGTCAGCTGCAAACAAAGCTATGAGAGCAAAGGGTTATGATTGGAATAATGTAAACGTGACTGAGTACCCAGATTTGCAAAATTGTGACAGAATGAAAAGGATGGTAAAAAGTGTATGACAGATGCAAAAGGTACATATTTAGTGCCAATTATGCAAAGGTAAAAAAAAAA
>REGM01000003.1:2472408-2542272 GCA_004194415.1 Aurelia aurita
CTGCGAAGGGGGGGGGGTAACCATAGGCGCAGGAGCCAGGGGGCTAGGGGGCGGCACCAAAATCAGCCTTTTTCGTGCAAAAATCCACCCTAAGTCGGGCGAAAAATTTGGTAAACAATAGAAATTTTATCGGGCAGCCCCTCAGATTTTATCTTCCCCTACGCTTATGGGGGTAACTCCTATAGGGGGTTTGGTCATGTGTCTGCCCGGGTTATGGGTTAGTGTGCCATATTTGGCCCAGGTTATGGGTTACGCTTTGTGAATTTTTGCCCGGGCACCATTATTTTACCTGACTGACAGTAGCTGTCAATCTCCATGTTTGGTGAGGGCATTTCCAAATATACAGTCACCTTTCCCTGACTACAAGTGTGGTCGCTAAACTCTAAATCCAATATTCAAAGCGATTTACCAATAACTGTAGTCGTTGACTATAGGATCATGCAATTCAAACCTATGCCTTTTCATAAGCTACATGCATATGAAAATCCCAACACGGGAAAGCTTAACGAAATAATATGATGAATGGAGCTTCAAGGGGCTACTCGTTGCATAAAGATCACTGTGTAATATTACTGAATGAATTCTTTCGTGAATGGGTTTTTACAATTGGAATAATTTGTCGGGGATGTGATGGGAATAGCGATCTTCAAGCCTCGTACTCAGTACGAGGCCTGGGTTGAACGAACGTTTTAACGTCCCAGAATAAGCAGTGCTGTAAGAAATTTACTAGACTCACTACAAAGTACCAGTAATCGCAACAACAACAACACTTTTTTACACTTGAATTGAATTGAACTGTTCGCGCAAACTGGGGCTTTGGACTATAGTTGCAGCGTCCATCAGTCTATCAATAGCGATTACTACGGACGATGTAATCAGTCTAGGAATTTACTACTGCTTATGCTACTGTCGATGTTGTTGTTGTTGTTGTTGTTGCTGCTGCTGTTTTTTTCAGTTGTGTTTATTCTCCCGCAGGGAAACTTTGTTTCTCTGCCCTCCGTGAATTCATGGCTACTAGCGGTCCTGTCTTTATCACGTTGATCAATGAAACCCTGCCAACTTTTACCTCAATCATAACCTCGTTGTCAAACAGTGAATTTTTAACTATCCTTGCAGAGTTTACAGCGTCCATTACGCTATTTTGCTAGCTAGGTTGCGTCAAAAAAACCTGCACATTTTGAAAAATCGTCAACACTAGATTATATTACCGATCATCAAATTTCTTTATGTGCATATTTGTCAATGACTAAATCAAATTTAGGCATGTTGTAAAATCTTGAAATGGCTATGAATGTGTGGGAATTGGTGCTTTTAGAAGCAACCTGGTTTTGAAGCATACTCCGAAATCAGAACGAATTATTATCAAATTGAATTTTAATTCCGCATCATCACTTAAAGACAATTGACGGAGATAAAAAGTTAGGGGCCTGGGCAATCTAAATATAACCTATTGTATTCCATTGTATTTGATGATCTCTAGTGATTATCAAAACAACTGGACAAACAGAGGCACGCGACCTTCTGTTTTGTTCTATTTTTAGAGTAGACGGAAGATATCCGTCATGGTTTCTTATGTCTTTCATGAAGCTCGTATGGGCCCTTAAGTCATTTAAAACTCGAATATCTTATGAAATCGCAAATTATAGATTTCTGACTAAAAATAGTATGTTTTGTATGCTGCAAATAAGGTTTTCTATCCCATAGTTTGATCGTCTCTCTCCCGGAAAAACCAATTAACGACCACTTATTAAATTTATTTGGTCCTTGACACATACAAAAACAGAAAATTTAAAGATCGGTAATATAATCAAATTTTGGTGATCTTCCAAAAGTCGTAAGTTTTTTTACTCACTCGGTATTTTGTTGATGGATGATTGGAAATCTTAAACATTTTTACTGGATTACTGTCATAGAAATATGATTCCTGTATTGAGTAGCTATGCGCCATCTTTTCTGCTTGGCAAAATGTCTTAAAGAACGCTAATCAACCAGCATCCTTTGCGCGCTTCGCTTGTTGCCTTTCGACTGCGGCGGCCATTTTAATATGACAACATTCTCTGCAAAGCGTGACCGCAAAGGATGCTGGTTGACCGGCGTTCTTTAATCACAGAAAAACAAGGAAGAAAAATGGCACAATGCATGGCTGTTGACCAGGGCCATTAAACTATAATTCTGCATCTCCTTCGTGAGGTTTTTACTGACCACGGAATCATGGACCACGNATCGCAAATTATAGATTTCTGACTAAAAATAGTATGTTTTGTATGCTGCAAATAAGGTTTTCTATCCCATAGTTTCATCGTCTCTCTCCCGGAAAAACCAATTAACGACCACTTATTAAATTTATTTGGTCCTTGACACATACAAAAACAGAAAATTTAAAGATCGGTAATATAATCAAATTTTGGTGATCTTCCAAAAGTCGTAAGTTTTTTTACTCACTCGGTATTTTGTTGATGGATGATTGGAAATCTTAAACATTTTTACTGGATTACTGTCATAGAAATATGATTCCTGTATTGAGTAGCTATGCGCCATCTTTTCTGCTTGGCAAAATGTCTTAAAGAACGCTAATCAACCAGCATCCTTTGCGCGCTTCGCTTGTTGCCTTTCGACTGCGGCGGCCATTTTAATATGACAACATTCTCTGCAAAGCGTGACCGCAAAGGATGCTGGTTGACCGGCGTTCTTTAATCACAGAAAAACAAGGAAGAAAAATGGCACAATGCATGGCTGTTGACCAGGGCCATTAAACTATAAATCTGCATCTCCTTCGTGAGGTTTTTACTGACCACGGAATCATGGACCACGGAACTACGGAACAAATAAAGAATCTCGCGGAGGCGAGTATCTTGGTCTGCAAAATACTGACATTTAAAAGACAATGAAAAATGAGGCATCGATCGAAAGTTATGACTTACCTTTACGGGAAGAAGTCATGCAAAAGTATTTATAAGCCATGACCCCCTAGTAGAGGGCAGCAAAGATCCTATGCTCAAAATAGGTCACTATTATTTGGGAAACAATGCTGCTGTTTCTGTTTTGGCCGACGTCTTCTGCACGCCAGCGCAATTCTACAAACAACAAGAGCTCTATATTGTGTACGTTACCAAACGTAACAGGTACAATGGAAACGTACTTGTTTGGAAAGAATGAAAAAAGATATTGAAATGAAATGTTGACTTTATTACACAAATATTGAACACAACAGCTTGTTGCTAAGTATTAAAAGCCACAAAATAGCACACTAAATTTGTGGACATGCGGTTCCACAAATGAAAACTTATCAAATGTAAGCAACCAATCGAAGCTGCAGAGTTTAGGAAACAAACTGAGCCGGAGTGGACCGCAAAGTAATAAAAATACGCATAAACTTCTGGTTCTAATTAACAAAGCAGTGGCTTTGGACCGCTAACAGCATGCAGCCAAGGCCTTTTTAAAAGATCGTAAAAGTCACAAACAAGTTAGGCATAAAGGAAGCTTGATCTGTATGATCAGAGAGCAAACAGTCATAAAGACGATTATCTCTAAAGCAAAGAAAATAAACAGTGGATTATAATCTATCTCTGGATTTTAATCACGCTCAAATAAAATCCCATCTACGGGTCATTCATGTTTCTTTAGCTGGCATCAAGAATAGACAATATCGCCAGGTACGTATATCTAAGAATGGCCTAACATTGAAAACACACACAGTTATCTGAGCATGGGAAGGATAAATATGTTATTTGTTGCCAATGCGAGATAAACGTCGCCCCAGACGAAATACAATATCTCCTGGCAAAGCAAAGGCTAATTTACTGCAATAAAAATATATTTTCATTGCTGAATTACAGTGTATGGCCGTGTATAAAGGATTAATTTAGAAAGACAACAACAACAGCAACAACAACAACAAAGAAACAGGAACAACAACGAAAGCAACAGCAGCAGCAACAACAGCAAAAGACAAAAACTAGTTGTAAATACAGTTCAGAAAATGCTGCTGTTTTGAACGTGGCGAGTAAATATTTACACAAACAAGCCTTGGTAGATCTTCAACAAAAATTGTTGCAGTTTCCAAGCAGATACCCAACTGAAAGTGATTTTGATGAAATGGGAAAAATTACGAACTAAAAAGTATAGAAGCAAGAAGATAGTGCAAGAAGTTGCTAAATATGCGAGAGAAGCTTTCGAGTCTCGAAATAACATCCTTCAGACGGCCCATGACCGCAACAGCTAAATTGTAAAATGAAATGAAATGAGAAGCACAGATTGGTAGAAAGCGAAAATGGAATACAAGACTTATTTCCTGTGTCCTAAAGCCCATGATGTACTGTAACAATGAAATCAACTCGGACCTTTGAACAAAAAACTCAAAGAAGTTCAAACTCCTTGCTTAGCAGAACCTATAAATCGAAAAAAACGCTATATATTGAAAAAACGCGATAAAAAACTATAAATCAAGTAAACTATTCGTGATATTTCTAATCTCAAAACAAACTTAAACAAGTGATTTATTTCTATGCTGCGGGCAATAGTTAGCAAGAAAACGAAAATGATAGTATTACTTTTCCCTGGAAGGTTAACGGCGTTAACAACTTAGTACGGAATTTTAAATGTCGGCAGATAAGATACTGCGGTGAGGAGATCTATAGATAGAGATCGCATGCAGTGTTTAATATTGTATTGCAGTAAAACCAGGGATAATAGGTTATTACAGGCAAGACACATTGTAGCAATTACTTACATTTCACATGTCACGGCAGCTAAATTTGATGTTTTGGTTATCAAGAGATACAATTTCGAATTGATGTGAACATAGCAAATCTAAATAACACAGAATGCAAGAACCGTAACTGTACATATTGAAAACTGAAGGCTATATGTTCAAACCTTTTATCGGAATACAACAGCATTTTTGCGCGAGACAACTAACAACAAAAGCCAGACTCGAAAAGCACAATTTAATCATCAACATATACCGGAATACAGCATTTCTGCCGGAGACATCCAACAACAAAAGCCGGACCCATTGGGCAACTCAATCACCAAACATATGAATACATCACTTCTTGCCAAGACTACTGAACAACGAAACCTAATTTAACCCAAAATGGCAATTCAATCAAACTAATCTACATCGGAATACGCAAGAAAATGAATTCTATGTACCACTGATACATCAAGCAATAATTCATTCAGAAAATCAGATATGACCACAATAATAAAAGGAAAACAGGTGATACAATTGCCATCAACAACTCTGATTTCCCACGGCAAGAATACGTACTTCCCTAACAGAGGTCAGAAGAACTTCCTGCAAACCACTGTCTTCCAGCAACGAAGAATATAACGCGGAAAATATGTACATTTATTTGATCACTCGCATTTGATAGAAACGTCACATTGCACGCCTCTTGGAAAAGAACAAAAGGAAAAAGACGGGGAGACTAGCCAACAAAATCCTTCCACACATCCGCGCAGTTCCAGACCCCTTCCTGTAGAATGAAACAGCTCTTTAGTACGGATAGATTATCATGGTCGATCTGCTAAAAGAGATCCGCGTTTGACCCATAACCACAAATTTTCCCGCCAATTATTTATAAGGATTACTGTTTCCATTCAACAAGTAATTCTCTGGTTTTTGACGCTTCAGCGGTTCTTTTCAAATGAGCAGTCATTCACAAAATCCTATCCAATCGTACGTTATGCAGATGCGCTGCGCAACATTACACCGTCTCGCTGTCAATGCAAGCTACTGTTTTGATCCATTACATGTCTTGTTTTCACCCTTTAAAATGAAAGCAAAATTACACCATCTTCCATTGTTAATGGAAGGGTATTGTTTTTATCCTTTGCAGGCCTGGCTTTCACCCTTTACAACACAAGCAAAATTACACCATCTCCCATTGTCACTGGAAGTGTATTGTTTTTATCCTTTGCAGGCCTGGCTTTCACCCTTTACAACACAAGCAAAATTACACCATCTCCCATTGTCACTGGAAGTGTATTGTTTTTATCCTTTGCAGGCCTGGCTTTCACCCTTTACAACACAAGCAAAATTACACCATCTCCCATTGTCACTGGAAGTGTATTGTTTTTATCCTTTGCAGGCCTGGCTTTCACCCTTTACAACACAAGCAAAATTACACCATCTCCCATTGTCACTGGAAGTGTATTGTTTTTATCCTTTGCAGGCCTGGCTTTCACCCTTTACAACACAAGCAAAATTACACCATCTCCCATTGTCACTGGAAGTGTATTGTTTTTATCCTTTGCAGGCCTGGCTTTCACCCTTTACAACACAAGCAAAATTACACCATCTCCCATTGTCACTGGAAGTGTATTGTTTTTATCCTTTGCAGGCCTGGCTTTCACCCTTTACAACACAAGCAAAATTACACCATCTCCCATTGTCACTGGAAGTGTATTGTTTTTATCCTTTGCAGGCCTGGCTTTCACCCTTTACAACACAAGCAAAATTACACCATCTCCCATTGTCACTGGAAGTGTATTGTTTTTATCCTTTGCAGGCCTGGCTTTCACCCTTTACAACACAAGCAAAATTACACCATCTCCCATTGTCACTGGAAGTGTATTGTTTTTATCCTTTGCAGGCCTGGCTTTCACCCTTTACAACACAAGCAAAATTACACCATCTCCCATTGTCACTGGAAGTGTATTGTTTTAATCCTTTGCAGGCCTGGCTTTCACCCTTAAAGAACGCCGGTCAACCAGCATCCTTTGCGGTCACGCTTTGCAGAGAATGTTGTCATATTAAAATGGCCGCCGCAGTCGAAAGGCAACAAGCGAAGCGCGCAAAGGATGCTGGTTGATTGGCGTTCTTTAACAGGTGCAAATACACCATCTCATTGTCAATGAAAGCCTACTGTTTTCGTCCTTTCCACGCCTAACATCAGCTCTTCCGCATCGTAGCAATAAAAGTTCTGCTGTTTCTTGAAAAGAAAATCATTCAAAATGGGGTATAACGAAATGCAGAAGGTGGGAACTGTTTATAGTGGCGAAAGATGCTCACGAAAAAGATCAATTTCATGGTCGTATACAGCTGACAATTGTCAGGGGGCAAAGAGGCAAAACCTTCTTCGATATAGATAACAATTACCAATGTCCCTGCTGCTGTTGTGCTCAGGGTTGGTAACTTGGCTTTTTTAAAAGCCAAATTTTGGGAATTTGGCTTTTTCCTCTTATCGGTGGCTTCAAAAATTAAGCTTGGCTTTTTGGCTTAATTTTGGCTTTTTTGAGATTTTGGTAAATTTTTGTTGAAATCAAGTCAAATTGGACTGATATCTAATCTGCTTGGTGTTCAAAGCCTTAAAAGCTGTGAACGATCACGATCTAGGACATTTATCTTTGCAAGACAACATCAAAGACAAAAGGTTTTCTTCCGGAGATATGCGGTCGAATAAGTAAAATCAACCGTTCGCAAGTGCCTATTGTTTCAAAGAACAATAGAACAATAAGTTGTACAACAAAACATCTTTTGTTTTTAAAGGCTTGGCTTTTTCTGGCTTTTTCCCGACCTTAGTTTGGCTTCACAACAGTCCGAGGACCTCCCAACCCTGGTTGTGCTATGTTTGGTCATTGTCATTTTTGCTGGGAAGACAACACTCTCCTTCGCAGAGGCTGTAAAGACAACATGAGAAAGAACGAAAACAGAAAGAAAAATTTGGATAAGAGGGAAAACATCCGGTGCAGCCTTTCTTCGAGGTTGAAACAAAACAAGACGGGTGCAAAACTGTCTGTGAAGGTGAACCAATAACACCACAGAGCACCGCAAAAACTTTGCCAATCGCCAGACTATTTCTTATTACTGCTTATTACAAACTGGCTATAGAATATTATACAATTTAGGTGTAAGCCTTCTCATCGCCTGCTAACAGAATAGTAAGACCCAGAGGGTGTGTAGCTAATTTTCACTAAACCCCTGCGTACAATAAACGCGTTACACTCTCGGCTGCCAATACACTTAGAAGCCATAAATCATGCAAAACCCGTTTTCTGCCAAACCAAAAACCTCAGAAATGGTTTAAGCTATCTTGTGAAGGCCTCTGGAAGCAAAGATCAGCCACGTTGCATATTAGAAATGGCCAGCTCAAAACATGCTTCTTGTTTTAGGGCGTGGGTTTCTTGTGTGTAGTGTTTGGACAAGTCAGAAACTCCTACTATTTGTACACCCTAAGCACTGCAAAGAGAAAAGGGAGGGGCAGACTGCTACTCCAAAAAGCAGACGAGTTTTAAATTAGGACAAAAAGAATTTCAGAGTTTTAGGGATTTTTCGCAAAAAATTTTCCCTAAAAATAGACGAGTTTTTCAAAGACTGATTTTCCCTTGGAGACTAGAAAAGAAAGCGGAACGTTTAACAGCCAGAACAGGGGAGGCTGCTCCACAGGACGGAGGTTCCAAAAGTGAAGGAGCTGGGAGTGAGAAACAATTCGAGAATTGGTCAAGGAGACAATGTAATTATGATGACCAACAGAATATCTAATGGGGCAACTTAGTGTCAACAGCTCAGGCATGATGCTTCTGAGCTCCCCAGAGCAATAACAACGATAGTAGCGAATCAGTGAAGCTCTGAAAGGGGCTTTTCGGGACCAAGGGAGCAGGACTAAAAACGACTATGAACAAGGGAACACAACCAGAAAATACAAGGACTAGGGAGCGCTTACATCTTTTGGGAAGATGAGATTGCAAGGAGCACAGCACAAGGCTAAATTTTGAAGGGATTGAGGCACAGGGGGTGCACTTGGCCAGATTTTTGTTTGGAACGTTCCACTTAAGCTTAAAAAACAGACCCGTTCCTTGTACCAATTTCTCAAAAATGTATACCCGACTTTATACCAATTTTTAGAAAAATGGCCTATTTGTTCTTTATACCAAAATCAAAAAAATGGATACCGTTCGTTATACCAAAATCGTGGAAATTGATACCGTTCTTTATACCAACATCGTGAAAATCGATACCGTTCTTTATACGAAAATCGTGAAAATTGATACCGTTCCTTGTACCAAAATCGTGAAAACGATACCCTTCCCGATGGCACGTCTCCAGTACCCAAAACATACATAGTGCACCCCCCAGGGATTGAGGAAGCATTCTGCTTTTCAATTTGGAGCAAAGGACCAATCCTCGGAGCCGTGTCTGTCGAGAGCTGTGTGCAGAGACGAAACCAAAACTTAGATATATCACTTTATTTGATTTTTGACCAACTAAGTCGAGACCAAATGATCAAGAGTTATCTCCTCAACGAGATTAAACTTGAGAAGTTGACCATCCACAATTCTAAAGACCATAAATCCTATTGCTGCTGTCTTGTATAAGATGTTTCCCCATTCCCGATCAACAGTGGCATTCTTCTATTATTAGCTGAAGAAAATCCATAAAAAGGATTTCATGGCTGTTACCCAACCCGTTCCAGAACAAAGGGGGGACTTGTGGATTAAACTACAAATGATGAAATGAAATTTGAAACAAAAACTAGACACTTCCATTCACAACTTGCAATCCAAGATCTAATTACAGTTGAAACATGAAACAGCCATCGTTCTTAATTAAAAATACGGGAAAACCATGTGTAACTCAAAATAGACCAGAAATTAAGCTTTAAAAATTCAGGCTTTTTCATTTGGGGGATAAAGGAAAGTCCCTCCATTCCACTAGCCAAGATACCCTTTAGGCTACTAGTTAAAACTGACGAAAAAACACCAGAGACTTTGAGCATAGAAATGTGGTTTTTCTTAATCTTTGAGGTCAAAGTTCTTTGCAAAGAACTCTGAATGTGCCATTTAATTACAGAAATTTCATCCCTGCAGGAAGGCTCATTACAGAGCAGTATGATCTGACTTATTCCCAGTTCCTTTCATAGAAATCATGGCCTGTCTGTCTAACAACCATTCATTGTGCAACTTTTTTTGAGCAATGATAACAGCAATTGAGAGTCTTTTAAACTTTCAATCTACACACGTTTCTTTGCATGTAATTGCATTTCAATTCAGCCCTCCCTCCTTCCTTTGAACAATGGGTCCCACTAAAACCTTGTGGAGCTCAGCTAAAAAGACTGCTGATGCAACCATGGTTAGAAAATCTGTGGAAATGTCTGAATGACTCCAATTCAATGTGAGAAGGGAAGTCTTGCTGCATTTAACAGAAAGGGATTAGGCTAAAATCTTCCAGTTAGATTTGGAAATGCATTTTTGCTGACAGATATTTCAAAGGCATACCAATAACCTTTTCGTAGTAACAATATTTCAAGGCTATAAATTTAACCTTCCATGATTCTACCAAGTTATAAGCAACCAATTCAACTTATGATAAACACAACAACTCAGTTATTAAGTTGAGCAAAAACAGGAACATCAGTGATGGCGCCAGCGGACAGAAACTGGGGAGAACAAATGAAAATGAAGTCCCNGAAAGGGATTAGGCTAAAATCTTCCAGTTAGATTTGGAAATGCATTTTTGCTGACAGATATTTCAAAGGCATACCAATAACCTTTTCGTAGTAACAATATTTCAAGGCTATAAATTTAACCTTCCATGATTCTACCAAGTTATAAGCAACCAATTCAACTTATGATAAACACAACAACTCAGTTATTAAGTTGAGCAAAAACAGGAACATCAGTGATGGCGCCAGCGGACAGAAACTGGGGAGAACAAATGAAAATGAGGTCCCAGGGGGTAATTTTTTAGGACAACACCATTTTTTCCTCAAGAAATGCCCCACTCTGGGGTAGTGCCCTTTTTGCCTCCAGAAAATGCTCTTTTTGTCATCAAAACTCAAAATATAACTACCTAACGCCTCCCTTGACACTTTCTTGATGGATTTGCACAAAATGGAAACCAATCTTTGACAGAAATGGGGCCTCATCCCTCTCAATCCCCCCTGTGGCACCACCACTGAAACACCACTGAAGCTCATTAAGCTGACAAGCATATGTAACTGAATACGACTATCTTGTAGCCTGAGGACAGGGGTCCAGACCAGCCAGTCCACCTCTGGTTACTTCCTAATGTCACACCTCAATGCTATATCAAAAAGTTGGATGTGCACACATTTTGGGAGGAAAACCATATTGTATTTGCAACAATTATTCACTTCTTCTCCAAAAATGTGTGCTCATATATACTGATTAGTTCATGTAAGTTGGATAGTTTTTCTTGGTCCAATCCAATCCAGTTTATGAGAATTCGAAGGTACTATCAATCCTGATAATGGGAGATTCTAAAATTATCAGATACTCATTTCTGAGATTCATTCTCCTGAGCATACAAATATATGAGAATATTCAACAATGATATAGTGGTTGCATTTCCTTCACCCAAGATTAACTTTTCAGCACTGAAATCAATCAGTGGTGGAGAAAAGTTGTGGACACTTGAGGAGCAATGGGTGTGCTCAGCCCTTTAAATGTTTATGAATAACAATGACTCTTGCTTGGGAAAAATGAAGGAAATTGGTGTATTGCAGCTGAAACAATAACTTCTTCCAAATATTTAGCAAAGTGTCAACCACTGAAATTAATCAGACTATCTTTGTTATTTACTCACTCAACAGTTTGCATTGGCCAAATAAAGCATGATAAAGTGTTACCTACTTCAAACCAGGGGTGGCGCCAGGGGAGGGCTAGGGGGGCTACAGCCCCCCTGTCAGAAGCATTCAGCCCCCCGTCAGAGGAAATTTTGGTTTATTGTCAGAGCAAATTTGGCAAAATGACCTACAAAAACAGCATTTTTTTGCCTTTTTAGCCCCCCTGTCGGAAGTTCCAGCCCCTCCGTCGGAAGATTCCTGGCGCCACCCCTGCTTCAAACAAAGTCAATTTTAAAATCAAGTTAAGTAAGGGCACAATTTGCTAAATATTTTCATCTGACACTGTTCCCAAATGTTGTTATTAGCCAAAAATAGGTAGCAATGGTTCTGTTTGTTAGCTTGACTTTTAAGTTCTGTACACAGACTTTTCAAACCCGACTTTCTCGACTTCCAAGATTTTGTAAATTTCATAGCAACGTTCATCGTCAAGACAGGAATATAGCTGAATCACTTTTATCCAGAGATGTAGTAGCCAGGGGGGCACATGGGGAACAGTTTCAAAAGTGCCAACCTCAAGTGCTCTTTTCTCAGCCTTTTAAGGTTGAAAAGTGCCCCTCTGGTTCTAAACAGTGCCCCTCTGAGATCTTCCAAAAGTTTCTTCCTAGATCCTTCAAATTATCTTGTTTCAGGTAACTTTGTTGAAATTATTCCCAAAAGCTTTGATTTCCTTGTGAACATTAGGTTTTGGTACTTAGGTATTAGTTTGCCTAAATGAATCTGCAAATCCACTGACATGCATTCAAGTTAACAACTGAAGGAACATGATTGGAAGCTGTCAAAACTTAACAGTCATTTTCCAAACCTTGGAAATAAAAATCTGCCATGCAATGGACATCAGCTATCAAAAAGTATATAAATCTCATACTGTAAGATATCAGTTGTTCTTTCAATAACAACTGTTATATTATTCCACTTTATTTCATTCAGATTTGATAAGATAAACGTTTTGTTGATCCGTTTCGCTTGATTGAATCTCACTTTGAAAACAACTTTCATTTCAAAACAAAAATAGACACGTTTCCATCCACATTGGAAAATCGAATAAATCAAAACATCTATAAACTACTAAACACATCAGTGATGTTTTTAGTTAGTCATTTCGATAGTAACCTTTCTTAGCGACGCATAAAAGCTCAGGGAAACGCGACGGAAGAGAGCCATCTTTCTGAACAACGGAGACAATGGTTTCATTTTGAAAATTTATGAATGAAGGACGCTGGGTGACTAATTGCGTAGGCCATCCATCCTCTTCTCAAAACAGACATCAAAACATCCGAACTTCTCCGTTTTGCCGGTTTCACATTAATCAGACTGCACCAAAGTAATTTAGAAGTTATTAGGGAATATTTGCCTGCCACAATTAGAAGTAATAATATGTAATTTGCGAACCTCTACAGGAACAATTTTGTTGGGCTTCAGACTGGCCATCTTTCGAGTATCGAGAAACAATGGTTGTCCGTACACTGTCCCCCTCTTCTTTCGGCTTTGTATGCTAAAATAAAAAGTATTCAATCCATGTTTAAAAACCTTTTATGAATACAACAATAAAATCTGGGTTATTTAATTCATGCGAGAAACACTGCGAAAATCAGTAAAAAGTTGTGACTTTTAAAAAGTTCTTAATCCCACATCACATCATGTCTTTGAATGAAATAAGATAAAAATTCTATAACCATACCTAGATTTAATAAAGAAAGAATGTATAAATAAACACTCTATTTAAACGGAATACTTTAACGGGGCTCAAATAGGAAATATTAGCAAGTTTCAAATTAATATTTAATGAGAAAACCTGAATTCTAGGAAAATCTCTGTAAACAATCTCATGTGAAAATATTTCTGTGAATTCCAAGTTTCGTTTTCAAATGGCATGAACAACCAAATAATGAGTAATTTTAAATCTGAGAACTTGGTCAATTCTCTGTGGTTAGCAACTGGATAAAATAAACAAAAATTGAGGAGTGGGTAATGAGTTAAAATTCTGTAAACTGTGTAGAAAATTAAAATAGCAAAACAATAACAATTCACACTGAACCAAAATAAAAAATGTTTATTTAATTATAATGATTGCTGTATTAAATATCTTGAAAAATCATATTGAAAAAAAGAAGCACTTGTTGAACATTTTCCTCTGGCACTGATCACAGTAGAAAATTTGATCTGAGAGTTAAGGTATTACAGTCTGGATAAAAATCCTTGATTTGGCAGTAAAAGGTGAAATTATCATCAATAAATTATGGGGAAGGTGAAATTATGTACATAGCAAAACAATGACAATTCCCATGTGAGAGATGTTGATTTCATTAATGAGTTCTTCTACTGTTCTTCTTCTTGTAACTTTGAAAATATGTTGAAAAGGTCTGATGTAAGCTAGGGCATTAAGGAATACATGAAATGCTTGAGTTGATTTGGCAATGACACAAGAAATCTCATGGAGAAAACTGAACTTATAAACATAGATTATAAACATAGAGCCAAAAAGCATATGACCACTCCAATTGAATAATAACAACACTGTCGATTTCGTTATGAGTGCTGTCTTAAATGGGAAATATACAAAAAAGGCTTGACATAGAACGGATGAATAAAAATGTTTGGTTTGATTTAGCAGTGGGGCAATATAAAATCTGAAATATCCTTTTATGTTAACTTATGGGACTTATTGATGTACAGACACCAAAACTGCAAAACAATAACAATTCTCGTTGTAAAATATCGATTTCATTATTGGGTGATGTTTTCAAATGCAAAATATGTGTAACAACTTTGATCAAATGTTAAGGTATTATATTAACGGATGAATAAAAATGCTTGGGAGTGGAACGTGTCCAGAAAGTGAGTGATTACTGTCATTGGCTCACGTGTTACATAAAGAGCTTTTGACAGATGATACGCAGCAAGCCCTCGTGCAACATTCCCTTGCCTTCTTACTCTCTTTCCTCAATCAGAAAACAACACCACAAACCCATTTGGTAAATATTAACTTTAGTGATCATCATATTCCCCAATTTTGAAAACGAAACGTGGGTTGCTCCTTGATTGTAAAATATGCCATTGATGGAAAGCGGAACACGTCAAAATCCATCCGCGAGTATCACGTCTCAATCGATTCGGGCGAATGAACGGAGGGGAGTGATTCCATTCAAGCCTAACCATAATGTACCCTCAAAATCCACCATATTCGTCTACTCACCGTTTCAGGAAGACTTGATGTCGTCAGTCTGACTTTTGGCGATTTGTCTCTGCTAATATTCCTCGGTATTTTTGCTACTATTGAAGTCAACGTTTCATTATTTCCAGGCGAAATAAGCGGGGATGTCTTGGGCGTCCTAACTTCAAAATCGCCATCCCCTCCGCTCTGTTTCAACTGTTCTATCTTACCGAATATCAAAATCCCAAACACTACGAGGACAGCCACCACAATAACGTTCACTAAGAACAAAACATAAATAAGTTTGCGATTCTTGGAGCATCCGCTACATGATTCAGTAGTGATCATAGACGTTGTTGTCGATATTTGAGATTCGCCTCTCAGGCACATTTTCGAGCCTTTCTTGTCACACGCCTTCTCCATGATGTTTCATCAATCCCTTTCTACGATAATAATATTGACTGATCGTTCTACGCATCCATGATGGTCGCTCTTTTAGTACACGAGCTAAGATCAACCGTCCTACAGCTTTTGCATGATCGAGATCGAAAACACAATAATACTTTGATCAAACTTTTGCGATCAGATCACCCGTCTTTCCCACCACAACGCGCCAAATTTTATCGAATGAATACAATAGACATTTCACTAAACCATGACATGACCCCCGGTCACTTGGAGACCCAAACAATTTGCTCCGGGCTTTTCATGAATGAAATAGTCTCACTCCCGGATTTTTATAATTTGGTCCGGGTATCCGGTTATGACGACATCAATGAAATAGTCTGACCCACCGAACCAAGGGTAAATCATTCTAGTAAGATTTTTATTGGAACAAAATTTGTTTATCGAGTTTGGTAACAGAGATATTTGTCTAATATTTTCGTTTGACACTCGTCACAGCAAATGACACTCGTCACCCATAATTTCGTACAAGTTCACTGGAAATCCATTTTTTCCCCTAGAAATCCCAGAACTCTTATAGAAATCTTTTTGTTCTCCTAGAAATCTCGTACGCTTTTTGATTCAGTGATACGCCCCTCGGTTGCATTGGTTGCATCAATGAAATAGTCCGACCCTTACGAGCACATACTGACCCCCGGTAACGAGAGGGATCAGCAAATAAAATAATATGGCCCTCTGTTACGATACGGATCAACGACTCCCCCGGAAATCGTTAATGTTGTCCATTGACGAGATCTATTCTAATTACAGCCAATCAGATCGAACGTGCTAACTTCTCTTTGTCTCTTTGAATGGATTGGAACCATCTTTTGTTTGGTTTATTGCTATTGTCTACATTTGTTCCAATCCCCTTCACTACTTATTGTTGTCTTGTTTCAATGGTTCTTACCATCTTTTGTTTGCTTTATTTCTATTGTTTATCTTTGTTATATTGGCTACGGATCATCTTTTGTGTGCTTTATTGCCATTGTCTCTTTTTGTCCACTTCACAATACCTCTTATCTTTTGTTGATGCAGGATGCAGTCTCTTATCTTTTGTCTGATGCAGTCTCGAATCGAAACCGATAACGATGAAATGAGAGGCTGCAGAGCATTTCTCTGCTGTTTCGTTTTTTGTCAAAAACAAAATATTTATGTTGGCTAACTTTGTTTTTATGTTTTTGTTAATATTTCCAGTTTCACCTTATTTTTAAAATTGCTTTCGTTACTCACATCAAGTTGTTTTGAGAGTGTCTCGAATTCAGGGGGGAGGCAAAAATTCTGCATGATGCAGGTTTCACTTTCCAAACAAAACTGTTCGGGAGAACTTGACTCGATGGATCAATGTAGCGAGATATTTCGCAACATAGGCGTAGGAGGTAGGGAGATTGGGGGGCTACAGCCCCTCTAATCAGGGAAAAATGATCGCATTTCAGGCTCCACTCACTGAAACCATCATATTCGGAGCATGGCTGTGGAATGTATTTGCCGCTGACCTACAGCACTATGCGCCCCTACAGCACTAGTTGGATTCTGTAAATCTGGAAAGTTGCCAGGAAAAATGATCAATGGATTTTAGAGGATTCCTCTCCCTTGGGAATCAATCTATTGTTCTCGGCACGTGGCTACATCTACGGGTTGGAACTTGAAGATTACTTGGACGAAAGCTCAAGATTATAAAACATCTAGAAATGCCTCAAAACATTGGAATAAATATCGTAGTGCTGACAAGAAATTCGAGCAAATTCAAGAAGTTATTGCTTTGCAAAATGCTCCAAAACTGGCCGCAGCTTCTTCACCAGCATCGCTGAAAATCTTCTCCAAGATCTGTGCAACATTCTGAACCAGGTTAGCTATTCGAGAAAATAGGGGATCATATTTCAAATTTTTGTGGAAGTGCTAGTGATCTTGACAAGGCTATCGGCCTAACTGTTTTGGTCTGCCAAAGTAAACCTTCCTTGTGTACGAAATCCGTGATATAAACATGCAGTCGAACTATTTCTGAAGAGATAGATCCTTTGTTGTACATTTGATCCAATTCCGAAGCACATTTGACTGTTGTGGGCCTCACTAGCAAAGAAATTTGGAGTTTACTAGATTTTGGCTGAAAAATAGTGAGAAAAAATTGATCGAATTTCTATGTCATTTGCTGAAAATCTGGCCGCAGCTTCTTCAGGAAACTTTTTGTGTTGGTCGAAATTTTATTTGGCTATGAGAAAATCGTATTGGTACTGCCGGGAAAATAGGGGATGATATCGTAGGAATTAGATATCTACTTGTTGGTTTTATGTTGATTTCAATTTNATAAAAAGTTGAGACTTGACTTGCATTTAAAATTCAATGGAGTTAAAAGTAGCTTAGCTAGGGGGACTGGGTCAATCTAAATATAACCTTGGATGTTCTCGACCGATGAAAACAGAAGGGACATAAGTGGCGCGTATAATTCTTTTGTGCTATGTTTGCACTAGGTCGCTATATATCCGTTCATTTTACTTTGAAATCTTTGGTTCCACCTGTCTGAGTATGAACAATATAAAAAGGCTGTAATGCGTTCCTTTACTTCCGCGTGTAATTATTAACACAGAAATGAAAACAATGGGTGGGGACTCATCCAGACTCATTCACAACATTCACTTCAAACAAAGCGCGGAGTTTGCCCTTGCAGGCCCTTGCATTTTGTACAGGAGTGAGGAGCAAGATAAGAATAGAGAAGACAATCAGAGGAAAAAACACAATTGTTTGCATTATATATTTGGATGAATTCTGAATTCCTTATCACTTGTAGATTGATGCTTGACCCTATCAACTGGAACGTTTTCTGGTCAACTTTTTATTTAATTTACAGAAAATGTTGGAGAAACTTGAAAGAACTCACTCATAAATAGAGCATGCTAAATTCGTTTATGTGAGGCACTATATGTCGCTACAAGGCACTACGAAGGTGAATGACATAATGTGCTAATGTGAAAAACGAAAGCATCGGCAGACAACCTCATTCTGGTGTTTGTTACCTCGTTCTGCAATATTAGCTATTACGTCATGTCCTTATCTCCACCATGATCTAGTGCCAACCCAAAATCCATGATATATGAGCCCTCCTAAACTTTTGGCATCCCCTACGCTCATGTTTCGCAATCAAAACACGGAAAAAAAGTTCACCCATCTTTTAACATGAGGCAACCAACCGTACCATAAAGAATAGAGAGTTTGCCTTTCGTCGACTGCAAAGGAGATCCTACCGTCGGTACCAGAGCCAACAATAACAGGAAAAAATATTGAAAAGAAAACAAAGAAGAAGGAAAGAAAGGCTCTTTCCTCTCTTTCCGATTTTTCCCTCCCCGATTTCGCTCTTTGAATTTGTTCGAGGCTCTGGTACCCAGACAGAGAAAGGAGATCCATGCAAGTCAATTTTGAAAAGCCCCTCTTGAACGTCTACTGTATTGCAAACAGTCGCAAAAATTGAGTTGAATTGCCATATTCTCACCTAGGAATTCGTAACCCCTGGTTACCTCGTTCTTCTCTACAGGCATAGTTAAATAGGCATGGCCTATAAATAGGCTAAAGAAAACGCCTACACAACCACTGTTTCCTTAGCTACACTACAAGCCTACAAAACTACACGTGCCAAAATTACCAAATCCTACAGGGTGAAAATTACCAACCCATCTTTATTCGGGATTCTTCTGAAAATAATGATATTTGAATTAACTTGACTCATGTCATCTGAAAGCACACTCTATCTTCTTTCCAATGATACCCAGCTTGGGCACATTAATTTAATTATTTATCAATTGACGGTTCAGTAAGTATGGTCTATTTTAGATGCGGGAAAGTGATAGGACATTTACACAGGCGAAACACATATTTTTTTAGAGCTCATGGGATTAAATTTGTATGTTTCCTACCAAAGAGCATCACCTCAAATGCTTCTATAGGCCTGAAATGTTTCCAAAAAATCTGTTTGGGTTGCTATGTTTTGTACACCCTGTATACGCTCTATTCTTAACTGCCCAGACCCCTTGGGCCGCTTCAGCTCTAAAGTGAATCAATGGAGCTAAGTGTATGTCGTCTATAAATAGGACAAAGAACACTCCTACGCACGCTATTGTTCCTCTGACTAAACAATATCCAGGCACTTGTTGAATCATTAAATACAATAGGCTAATAATAGAATACCCAGACCCCATTCCACGCGGGGCTTTTAATTCCCTTCGATCATACATACATAAATGGCAGTACATACGTATAGGTTATGGAGATTAATCAAACAGAAAACATGTCACCGAATTTAGGACAATTAGTAGTCTCCTCCCCCTTTGTGCAAATGTTTTTGCAACAAAACTGATACGACACTGAGCTTTGACAGTGGTTTCGCAATCCGTTTTGATCTGGCATCTATTGGCATCCCTTGCCATAATCCTTGCCTAAGATTTGGCATCAAAACCAACGTGCTAATGTATGTGTCACGAATCAACTAAAAGTTTATGATAGACTGTGTGGGTATTTAGAAAAAGACTGTGTGGGTATTTAGAAAACAGGAAGCGAATTCGAAATTTTGCGATAATTCTGCCTTAGCAATTTTCAAGAATTATGGCTATTTACGACCGACAAATATAATAATAACCATCATCATCAATTTATTTAACGTTGGCGCTAACATAACTATAAAATTAAAAATAATACTACACTAACTAATCCAAGCCAACTTTGAAAACTAATACAATTCAATATATATACCTATATATGATTAAATAAATAAGATATCAAATACATTACATAGCATAAAATTTCCAGACAGAATTAAAAACGTAGCATTATAAAAATCCGAGCTGTGGTATGAAAGTCCGAGCTATGGTATGAAAGTGGTATCAAAACATAGTATCGCACAATTCCAAGTTGTGGTGTAAACGTCTTACATTATCTGCGTGTTCATTCAGCGCCATTCCAACTTCAACCTGGTTCCGAGGGCCAGTTTCCTACGTCAATACTGACGTAGTAAATCCAAAAAGGCTGCCATGCTGGATGTCAACAGCCTCCTTTTGGGCCATGGGGACGAGGTTGTTCCAACTTTTAATTTGTTTCTTAAACTCAATAACAGATTGATCATTCCTTATAAATGGGGGACATGAAGCATAAAAAGTAAGAGGGATAATATGAGCGGCAGTCTGGCCAAGTGCCCCTTGATTAATTGTACATATTTGACGTGCTATAGAACGTTATATACTGGCTACTGGTGCTATCTCAGAGGTCGGAATAATTTTCTTTTGCCAAGATGCCTAGATGCATTGGTTATTCATCTGATTTTATTATTCAACTAATTTTTGCGTTGTAAACAATCATTTGAAAAAAATCAACACCTCGCAGATCTCGAAATCATACTCTGAGCACCAGTTTTGCTTTTGATTTTGGGTATTCGCAAGTCTGACACCCAGCCAGGGTACACGTATTTTTTATTAGAAACCGCTTATAATTTCGCTTTTCCCTTTCCCACCTTCTTGTTTTTTTTCTACGTTTTGACTGAGTTGACGAAACTCAACTCTCAGATCACCAAAAATTAAGAAACTCTAGTAAAGGAAATCGTCAGCATATTTTTACTCTTATTTCCACTTGTTTCCTGTATCATATTAGTCGGAAGGTACTTGGGTAATGTCTAAACATTGGAGAGGCTTCAAAAACATTGTTTCAAATGTTCACGAGGGCACAGATAGTAAACATGAAGATTGCTATGGAACCTTTAAGAAACTTGTAAAAACTCTGGGTATTCAAAATCTGATACTTCCAAGAAACTTTCAATACTGGCTCAAATTCTTAATTTCTTATGAAAAAACGTACAGCAATTCATCAGTCCCATTACATAGAGTTCCATTCCCACTGTGCCATTACCATTCCATTATATGGTCAATGTTTGCAGTCAATGTTTCTCCCTATATGCAGTCAATGTTTCACAAATTGTCAGATTCTTGCAATTGGACCCAAGTAATACCAGTACTGATCTCAGGATTCCACTTTGCAAGACCTCAAGTGGGCAACGGAGCTTTTCCTATCGAGGAGTTACAATTTGGAACCAGTTGAGCTATGAAATCAAAACTGCTCCTTCGCTAGCTACTTTCAAAATGAGACTAAATCGTTCTTGAAAGATCAAAGAGGTTGATCTTCCAAACCAACGTTCAGCACATACGTATGACTGCTGAGTCCCTTTCTTTTTATAAATTTTCTTTTCTTTTATATAGGATCTTAAAGTTGATTTGTAGCAATTCATGTATTAGGTTAGTTTGTTTTCAAGCAAGACACATTGAAAATCAGTTATGTAAGTTTTACTGAATGTACTTAGCTCTGTTGAAATAAATTAAAATGAAATGAAATGAAATGAAAATATTTGTAAATCAAGGTTCCCACTTTACCCCCTCAAGACCCTATTTTAAAATGACAATACTGTACTGTTTCACAACAGCAATATTCCTGAATTGCAAGCTGGATTGATATGATAATGGAAAAGTCCTTATTTACATTAGTTACATGAAATGTTGGTCAAACATTTGGAATTTCGAGGGAATATTTGCAGATATCCAGATTTGTTTATCCAGCCATCTAAACACTCTTTTAATAATAGGATTTCCATTGGAGATAGCTATCAAAAATCTAACGAAAAGGATCATTTCATGTTGAAACACTTTAGCTTTTTAATCAGCATTTGAATCTTTTCTAAGCAAGGTTCCAGCTTTTTTCGAGCAAGTGGGTGAGTTAAAAACACTTGCTCCTTTTGAAAAACTGTAGACATTAATCTTATTGAACGATCTCAAAAACTCTGCCTCAATATATCGAAGGGAGTCCAACTAAACTTTAGACACCAAGTTGAATTATCTTTGTCAACCTTTCGCTGTCGTCAGAATATAGCAATTTGAATATCACATTTTCATGTAGCTTTCTTTAAGCCCAAGGAAAAGGCTGGTCAATTTTTTACGATATACACGACCTTGACAGATTGTTTTGTTCGGGAGATGAATAATAAGTGGATTCCTTGAGTTCAAGGCCTCATTGTCTCAGTTTGAAGCATTCTGCATTTCTTTACAAAATTACAGACAACATTGTTGCAGATTCTCTTGTAGATAAAACACGGACCAGCCTTTTGAATAGGCCTGATAAAGCTTTGAAACCGACATCACATTGCAATCACCTTTACGACACCTACATGCCAACAAGACACCCATACTTGGTTTTTAAATTCAAGTTAGACTTTGATCAATATCAAGGTATTGTTGGTTTGTTAATAACAGTGAGAAATGTTACCAATCTTGTTATGATCTCATCAGTAAAACATTCTGTTCACTTTGCAGAAGAAAAGCATTTGATCAACTCTGGAAAGGCCTCAGACAAGGGCATTTGTATTTTAGACAATGAGATGCAGTGATTACTCAAATCAAACGATTCCGATAAAACAACAACGCGTAATTTCCTGCCTCGTCGGAACACCTCGCAAAACATTTTCAAGAGAGATTTGTTTCTCACGGAAAGCTGTTCACGTTCGTGATGAGCAGTATAAGCAGTTTCGTTTGTTTTAGCGAGGAAGCCAGACGGGACGAGCGAAGGCGGATTTCTGGTGAGCGAATTTTGAGTGAATTGGCCTTGTTTCGACGTTGTGAGTCTAAAATGGTTTGGCATTTGATGAATACCACCGTGTGTCCCATAAAAAGTACACCTGTTCGAAAAATCACTAAAATTTGATAATAAGGCTGATCTTCAAATTTATTTTTTTGGCAAGTAGACAAAGGATAAAACTTTTTTCTCAAGTATAGCATATCTTGTAATTGGTTTGAAATTAGAAAATTTAGCTCTTTTTAGGACCTCTTGGTTTTGAATCATGCTGCAAAAAAGCACTCTTGATTACCAGACCAATCAATCAATTTATTTGTTTATTTATTTATTTGTATATCTTAAGCTTAAAATTTTGTCAGAAAGGACAGAAAGAATTGCTTGAAAACTATAGCTCAAAATACGGTTTTTTCAACATGTAATCTTTTAACCTGTAAGTATTGAAAACAAGCATTTTATCATTTTCATCATTTGGCATTATCACTTTATCATTTGAAGGTGTTGTGGCGCAGCGGTAAAATCCTCTGACTTTGCAGCCAGAACAGTCAGGAGGCGGACAGGTTTCGATCCCAGGTAAAGCCCAACCATTTGAGCGTCATGACAAGGGGTCACAGACTCGATTAGGTCTTCTCTACTTCTACGATCCCAGCGCTTGGCGCTAAAATCCGCAACTTCACCTTCATCTTCATCATCTTTAACTATATTTGGATCATTACCAAAACAGATCAAAAAGGAAATTTATGATAGGTTTGGTAATCGAGCTTTGGTGATTTTTTAAACAGGGGTACTTTTTTGGGACGACCTATACAATGTGGCATTTAGATCTTGGAAACAAAATTAAAATGAAAGTCTTGATTTCAAGGTAACTGAGTTTTGTCCTTGGTCTTATTTTCTAAATCGATGGTTGAGTTTAAATGTTTTCAAATTCGAAAATGAAAATAGATTTAAAGGTGTGAGCTGATCACCCGGGGGGGGGGGGGCACTCGACCTCAAAATGTACGGAGATGTGCCTCTGAGATATTGACATTTTCACCCTGTCTGGGAGCAATTTTTTTCAAATTGACTACCCTGTCTGGGAGAAACTTGCAAAAAACAATAGCAACATTGCATTGTTTGGATACCCTGTTTGGGAGCAAAATCGCTAAAAACGATACCCTGTCCAGCGGCACATACCCGGTACAAAAATTATCGAAGTGCCCCTCCGGGGCTGATCAGTGGTATCATATGAGTTGCTCCAAAATTGCCCCTATGTTTGATTGAGATCAGGGACAGATACGAGTAAAAAGGTGATACAGTAAAAACCCGTAAAAAGAACCTGTGATTTTCTATAAAGGCTGATTTCCAGTCAGTGGAATTTTCCGAGCGGGCGGACCTTTAAACAATCAAAAGTCATTCAACCTTAAATTTCTATTCAATTGCGAAGCGACATTTTCTGTCGCAAACAAAAGAATTTCCGCCCGCTCGGCAGCTCTACCATGGCTGTGACTATTGCTCTACTGTTGTAAAGGCGCCGCAAAAAGTGTTTCCATTTGTCTCAACCAAGTCCCAGTCAGCTCGTTTTTGTAAAATGGCGTCATACTTGCTCATATTTGATTGGCTACCTACAGTCATTTGTTCTATGAGAACAATGGCAGGATCACAGACACGTCCCCAAACGGCTGCGACCTATGTTTCCATTAAAACTTTCTGCTGAAGCGTCATAAGGGCCGGAAAAGTTGAACCAAATTCAACTCTTATGGCGCCGCTACCGCGGTAGAGCAACAGTCGCAGCCACGGTAGAGCCACCGTAAAAAAGTGTTTCCATTCAAACTGAAAACGTCGCAGCACTGTCTCAGCACAGTCCCCGTCGCTTATGACCATATGGAAACGACGCTTTAGATATAGGATGTGTTGGAGGAAAGCAGCCTCAATAGGTTCTTAAATTAGTCTTGATCTACAGTATTTACTTGAATGTTTTTAAATGATACAATAATCAATCTGATCGAATGACTTTAAAAGATCTTTCGATAAAAAAGAGTGCTGTCATCTGCATTATCCTGGTAAAATGATCACTCTTACATATTTCATATTTACCAAATGTTAAACACATCAGAAACTGCATAAACTTGACTGCCGTATTTTATTAAAATAAAGGACTTAATGGAATAAACAGCAAAGGGCATGGCGCATTGGGTTACTCTGGGTTCACTTCTGGTTCATTTTGACTTTTAAGACCGACCTCCACTTGCATTAAAGTCTGTCTCAAATTAGATGTCACGTGAGATTTGCGATAACGCAAAATTAATCATGCAAACCACTTCAATTGTTTTCATTCGCGAAAATTTTCACGTGACATCTAACTTGAGACAGACTTTAGTTCTGGTCGCCGACCAGCGCACTTAATATGCATTAAAAGACGTAACTGTTAATATGAAGAAGATCAATTTCTTTCATTTGCTTGCAAGTTCGTGAAGCTTTTCATAGATTTACTTTTCTGCATGTAGGCAGTTTGATTCGAAGAGAATTTTGCGATTTCAGGGATGTGCAACTCTGAATTATCCAGAAAGTTTAACGAACCTAACATTCAACAATTTTAAGGAAGAAGGCTAACTTTAGAACCAAAATATGTATTGTCAAAATTATTCATGCCACTCTAAATTATTCAAAAGGCCATTTTTATATATTTTTGGCAACAAGGACTGTTTCAATTGTTTCCCGCTTTTTCTGAAATACGAAAGAGGGTCAAAACAGTACCTTCAATCTTATTCAAAAGAATGTTCAAATGTAAGTTAGCCTTTCCACGATAAAATAATCTGGGCTATAGTTTACTGTAGTTGGTAGCCAAATTTTTGTTTCTTGTCAAAGTATGACTAGTGTCACACCAGGTGTCAGACCTGACATCCAGAGGAACGTATTTGTCAAAGCTAGTCGTGAGAGCGTTTGCACAAAGTTGAAACCATAAGCTCGATTCTCCTTGAGTCTGAGTCACTTTGTTTCCAACTAATTTTTTTTCCACACAAAACGTTTGGCATAGATCACGCCGTTGCTGTCCCAGAATGCACTGCAAATAGACTTTCAGATTATCTGAAAATCTCTGATGCTAGGCCGGTATTGTGCTGTTTTCTCATGCGCAGCACGCAAAGCCTCATGGTTAGCAGAGGATCTTTAAATTTCATCTCTTGGAAATACTTTGACGCTTCCTCCCTCGTTGATCCTGCTTTCAGTTCCTTTCAGTTTCAAGAAAAACTTCTGAAGCTTAATATCATTTAGAGTTTCATAATCAAGAACGCTTCTTCATGGAAAATTGAATAATCAATTGCTATTGCTTTTTTCTAAATATCTGCAGATTTTATCACGAGTCCGAATAAAAAGTGAAATTTTTAGAAAAATTACTAAAATTATAGCTGTTGCTGATCATCAAATGTTCGTTTTGTTTAGTTGCAACGAAGGCCAAATAATTAACTTGATTATCGTTACTTTATTCTTTTAGGAAAGAGATGATAAAATTGTGGCATGACAAACCATATTTTTAGCAGAAGTATTTCAGAATATCACCTTTGAGCAAAAGAGGAAATTCAATATGAAAGTTCGAGTCCTACATGATATAAAGTCTTTGTCAAGGACGTAAGCAACACATTTAGGAGGTGGAGCGGGATGAAGATGCATCGTCGTAGGAGGCAGGGAGGCTAGGGGGGTTGCTGAGTAGGGAAATTTTATCTCATTTTAAGCTCCATTCGGGCATTTTTAGCTCACTGAAGCCATCATATTCGGGCAAAATCCATGATAAGCCCCCTAAACCCTAAAAGTTAGGCACCCCCTACACTCATGGATGTCATTTTCTAATCATTTCTTCTTTTTGCGCAGTATGTCGCAAAGCTAGCTTGTCAACTTTCAAATTGCCATAAATTCAAAGAGGATTCAAAGCCATTTCAAGACTTTGTAATACTTTCAAAATTAATTTGGTCCATGGCGCAAATGCATAGACTTATTACGTTGAGTCCCAGTAATCGCTACCACCCATCCACCCTCCTCGCTCATACTAGGACTCATGGCTTCCCAGCGCAAAAGCTGGCACTGTTTAGGCCACTCACCACAACTTAGTGTGAGCGAGTAGAGTGGGTGGGTGGTAGCGATTACTAGGACCCAACGTAATAAGTCTAGCAAATGCACAGATAATCGGTAATATATTCAAATTTTGATGATTTTTAAAACCTTCCATTTTTTTGGTCACCTGGTATATACCATAATAACATGAGTTTGAGGTGTAAGGGAGGTAGTGGTCAAGGTAGAGTAGTATCAACAATAACTAGGGCGATAAGTCCTAAGTCTAGATGGGTAACTGAAAAACCATTTTGCAAACACCCTCACACTCTTTGATTGAAAAATGACAATATGATTGGTTTTAACGGTTTTGAAGCGTTAGATATCACCTATCAAGGATTCTTTTGCTTCATTCCCCATTATGACCTAGTCTCGGTTTTCTGTAAAGCTGTGCAATAGTATCGATTTCGAGGTCAAAAATGTCGTCTTCAAAAATTCCGTATCACCGTTAGAGATTTTATTTTGAGTGCTAAGACAGCACAATGGCTGACCCAAAAAGTAACCCTTTTTTGAAAACTCGTAATAATTCTATTATTTAGATTTGTGCTTTATGTCAAGGGTCAAATTAATTTTAGACATTATTGTTGTTCTATTCCTACAGAAAAGTACATTGAAGGTTGGCTAGACTTATTACAATCATCTAGTTTCGCTCCTTGATGAACTGATAATCGCTACAACTACGTAATCAAATTATTCGAAAGCCTGGCCAGAAATTGATGAACCTCGCTCTCGTGCGGAGGTCCAAGGGCATAGGCCATTTCAAAACCATTCCCAATGCGTCAATGTTAAAAAACTTCAAATTTATATTTCATTGAAGAAGTAGAGAAACGAAAACCAACCAGTGCCAAGATGAGTACTTCTTCTATGTATCGCTCGAAGATTCTTTCAATTTGATAACGAAACCCTGCTTCTTAAACCCAAAATCTTCTTCAGATTTCACCACAGCAACAATGTTGCAGCTTCTTCGGCTTTTGATGGCGAGAGGCTAATTTCAGATAATCTTGGAATCGAAGCTGAGGTATCCTATTGGTCAGTTCGGAGTACTGCAATCGGATTGGTCACTCACGTTTTCCTGTGATGTTGGCCGGATTTTCAGATGGTCTGATTATCAGTTCCAGTTGAAGCGGAGGTCCGTCATCCAAGTCGATAAACGAGGCTGAAACTGGGACTGAGGTTGTCAGTCTACTGTGATTCCCTACGCAAAATCCGAATCTTTATGTTGCGTGGAGGGTCAATTCAGTTGAGCAGAGAAAGCGACGCAAAGCTGTGGTGGAAGCGGTGCTCAAGATGGCAGTGAGCAAGACGCAACAGAGACAAACAACCAAAAGTTACTACAGAAGCTTAAGCTTTTTTCAAATCCAACCCGATCCAACCGAGCTACATACCAAGCACATAGTGTCTTTAAAAGGCAGGCAAGGCATCATCGACGGTTTTTTTAGGCTCATTTCGAAAAGTAAGCAGAAAAGAGCGGGAAAATACGTTGAAAGTTAATCACCTCTCCCATCCGTATCCTTTTCAAAGTCGTTTTCAGTAATTGAAAGCTGAAACCAATACTTAAAAAGATATCAAATGATAAAATTTTTCTGCGTATGATGAGATTAGCTCTATGGTATTTCATTGAAGAAATAGACCTTGCTTTAGCACAGGTTTTAGTTTCAACAATGACCCCCTGAGAGTGGTCGAGTATAAAGTATACAAGAAAATTCAACAAGGCTTGTTCATTCACAGAGTCAAATAACAATGAAGAAACAATTTTGATTCCTGAGAATAAAGTCTGTGACAATATTTGTAGTTAGAGATCATGCTTTGTAAAATTTTGCAATAGGATCGTTAGCTAAGAGTTACATACGTTTACATTTTCAATTAATCCCAAAAGATTAGATGTATTTAATTAATCCTAGATCAAGATCTACTTATTAAAAAGGAATGCTTGCATTTTTCGTTACCTAAAGCATCTCAAATCTGTAATCTGTGTGGTTTGAATTTACATCATGCTTCCTTAAAGGGGCCATTGCAACCAGCATACCTTGCACGTCCCATCTCTTTGTTGGCGATCATTTTCGTTGACCATGAAAATGGCGACAACAAAGAAACCACTAAAGGATGTATTCACAAAGCATGCCGGTTGCAAAGGCCCCTTTAAGTACACCCTTTGAGAAATCTTCGCTTTAAGTATGCCCTCTTCACCTCACAATTTTAGATTTTAGAGGGACGAATTACTTCCAAATAGGATACGACGTTTTGAGATTATAAGGAACTTAGATTTTTGGGATTTGGAGAGTTTGTAAGGATTCTTGGAGGATAAATACATGCAAGGTCTCCGCAAAGTACCAATTTTAAAGGGGGAGCATTCTTGAAGAATAATGTGTGACCAAACGAAATTCTTTGTCAAATATTAAAAGAATGAATACCTGGGGAAACCACACCCTTTAAGCAAATGATAGCAGACCAAACATTTATTGGTTCGCTTGGTTCAGGTGTAAACGGCAAGCTAACTGGTAACATTATTCTTTTCTCCGCATTTTTTTCGATCAGGACCGTGCCACTTTCCATTCCTTTTTCTAATCTAATACACGTAATTTTTTATAAGAAACTAAGAATTTGAGCCAGTACTGACAGTTTCTTAAAATTATCAGATTTTCAGTACTCAGAGTTTCTTACGAGTTTCTTAAAGGTTCTATGACAATCTTCGTATTTATTTCAAGTGCAATCAAGGCCGTACACAGGAAATTTTCAGTAGGGGGGCAAAGCCCTGGAGGGGCCCTTCCGCGCCGAAGGCGCGGGAAAATTTTTTGGTCCACGCCCTTTTTCCCTTGGGCCACACCCTCCTATGCACTGTTAAAACACTGTTTTTAGATGGAAACGCCCTCCTTTACATTGTTAAAAGCAAAACTTTTAGATGAAGACACCTTCCTGAATCTCAACAATACGCCTTTTCACGGAAAGCAAAGCATGCTGGGAAAAAGAGAAAATTTTCGAGATTTCGACACCACGCAGCTATTAAGTGATATCTTCCGGCATATTATACGTTGCTGGACATTTTGAATTATCTCCACGNATTGGAATTATACTTATTTGGGAGATCACGGTAGAATCATTGTATACGCGTATCAAATTGTTACATATACAAGCATGTATGCATCTACTACTGTAGAACTTGCACGAAGAATTGGTCACTCAGGTGCACTTAGAAAGTCGTCATCCATATCTGACCTAATCAGAGCAAGAATCGATGTGATTTCAGATAACAGCACATTGGTGGTACATGACCTGCAATACAATGATTCAGGATCCAATTTTTCATCTTTTGTGCAGATGTTGGATAAAGGAAATCCTCATCATAGAGTAAATCTTGTTCCAGTTGTAACACTCCATGTAAATGGTGAGATTTTTCTTGAAAGTCATTTTAAAGAGCCATTGTCACCCAGGGTCCTTTGCGTGCAGCGGGGAGAAAAACAACACAACGCACTTGGTTGGAGAAAGAGAGAAAGAAGCGATGGCGACCAACTCTTACGGATCACCGGCAGTAGACTTGCGCCAAGTCTATTTCATGAAGTCCGTCTGACCTATCCCTTTCCCATCGTTCCTGGATCCGATATTCCAACAAGGGAGATAGCTCTCACCGTTTTGTTCCTTTACCGAATCTTGGATTATCGGATCCGGGAACTATGGGAAAGGGATCGGTTAGACGGACTTTATGAAATAGACTTGGGGCAAGCCTACACCGGCAGGCGAAATGAAAGCAAAGACGAAAGTTTGATTGAAATTCTCGTGGAGTATTTGCGTCAAGCTATAAGCCACATCGAGCCACATCGAGCCACATCGTATTCATGCAAACATTTGTGTTTTGGTTCCTCTTTTTGTCTTCTCTATTGTGTTGCTCCTCTGTAAGGGCAGGGACTCCCATGCTTTGATTGAAGCAAATCCAGTGAATGAGTACTTTACCCATTGTGCAATATCAGCTTTAGCGATTGTTCATATTCAGATAGGTCAGAGGCGCCGGAAGGAGAACGAAGCGGCGGGGGCAGCCACTCCAAAAGGAGCATTACAAAATAGGAGAACTGACACATTGCATTCTTCTCAGGAATTTTATTTGTCACAGGTATGGCTATGAGCAGCGGTGGAAGAGTGGAAATTAGTGGCGGCCTTAGTGAATTTAGGGTTTTGGAGCCACAAGGATCTAAATTGACAAAGAAAACTAGTATGTGTGTAAATGCAATTCTGTACAGTTCTTCGGGGAGTGCACTGTATTATTTTACGATTTTTAGGTGTGGTTTATTAGATGTACAATTGGGCTGTAAGTGGTAAAGGTATGAGACTTCAATGGGACTTGGGAGGATTTCTTTTTAAGCTAAGAATTGATCAATGTAGTTCAGGTTTGCGAGCGAAGCGAGCGGAAATTTTTAAATGCTATGTAGTAAAATTGAAGTATCTTTCTTGAGTTGGTCGAGCAACTTGTCAATTTGCTTCAGCTTGTCAATGGGGTCAATTGTTGCAATTTGTCCGATGAAAACTATAATCTAATCCATAAAGAGCTTGAAACAAAGATATACTATCATTTTGTAGACTATTCGATAAGTTACTCATCGATTGCCCCGATTGCCCTTCTTATCAGGTTAGCATTAACTAAAATGAATATTTCACAGTAAGCTTTAATCAAGATGAAAATGAATGTAAAGTGAAGCAGAGAAGGATTTTGTAAAGATTTTAGGGCAACATTGTTAAGCACTGAAAATCTAATGTTGTAGCACGAGGAACAACACTGCTCGAACTATAGTAATGTCTTAGTATTACAAGCATGTCAATCAGCTCAAGGTTAAATTACTATCTCCACGTATTGGGTCAGATGGTGGTGTGCCCTGCAAGAATTTCTGTTATAACCCAATCCAAAAATACAGGTGGGATTTCGAGACCCAATCCCAGAATATGGGTGAGGTTTCCAAAAAGTGTTTTCCCTATAAAACAATTGTAAAATTGTTATTTATCCTAAACCTGAACATTCCCAGAATTTTCGTGACAAAAACTTCCCCAAAACTGGCCCACATCCACGTTTGACTGGATAGTGAAGTACCCACCCTGGGCGCCAGCATCTTCAAATCCAACAAGCGACATTGATATAGTGGCTTTTCCTTTTTGCTTTTGCTTAGTTGTATGCCCTTAACAGTAACCTATGTCGAGTTTTGCTTGCAACTGCTGAAAATTGGATCAAAAGGAGCACTAAACACAACACGAGGGGTAAAAGGTTTCGAAAAGGACATTAGAGAAATGTTTTTGGAAAGGGCAATAGCTGCCCCCGTGCTGCCCCCGTACCATCAGGGCAGCGGGGGCAGCTGACCCCGCTGCCCCCGTGCCTCCGGCGCCCTTGGTTATTCCTCCCTTGAAAAGTGTCATAGTCTCTGTCAGTTTGGAAACTTAATAATAGACATTTAATAATAGACTTTGATGGAATTTTCTCGTCATTGTTCAGGCATTTTTGAATGCTTTCTAGCAAAACCATCCTGCCAGAAATGCACGGAAAACAAGCCTATAACCAACGTCGTTCCCATGACCCAAAAGGAGGCTGTTGAAATCCAGCATACCAGTATTGACGTAGGAAACTGGCCCTCGGAACCAGGTTGGCTTATAACTCCTCAAAAAAACTTTCATCGTGCTTACGTGACAGACATGCAATTCTTCCGCAAAGGGCATAAACACACACGAGGGGGTTCTGTAGCTTTTTGTTATTCTCAGAAGCTAGCATAGAGCTCCAAGCGAGCATCTAAGATCTACACAAAAGAGGACGGAAAACTAGCTTATAGTGTCTTGGAGAAACTTCCTACTATGCTTTGTTAAAAATACTTTGCGTGATTCCATGGCGATTCCGTATGTAGCGGTGAAAACAGCACTTAAAACACAACGCGAAATATTTTAATTGTGACATCACAGGATAGGCCCTCCTGCCAGGACCATGAATCGTCTTTTGACATGTAGAAGAGTGTAGACCCATCTTCCTGTCGCTAGGACCCAGCCCCCTGAGGTCTATGAATAAGCGACTAATGCCCAAGTGCAATGCGTTTCTGCGATGGAGCAACAGTGTGTTTTCGTCATTGTTTACATGTGAATGGGGAATGATTGCAATTCTAGGCCTATTTCAAGGATCTAGCAAATTCGCCGGTAACTATGAAACTATAGAATGTTTATGAAAGACCGTGTACATAATTAGAATTTGAGGAGAATTCCGAGAAAAACTCTAAAGAAACTTTCAGTACTCGCATATGAGAAACTTTAAGAAACTTTCAGTGCTGGGTCAAATTCAATGTTTCTTCTAAAAACGTACTTGTATTCGAAGGCAGAGGTGATCCCCATCCTAAAAACAAGACTTGTAGGATATCGATTACCTTAAAACAGGAACAGTATTTTTTTATTATTTTGGGTGATTCTTCTGTCACGCTGGCAATCGGACGTGTTTTCTTGAAGCGGAAAGATCAAACGAATTACGCACCGCCTGCCCAAGGCACCTTTTTTCCTTTCTTATAAATTCAATGTAAAAAATGGACAATTACGAATTACCTAACGACGAATGAGCTACCATACAACACTACAAAAACGATACCAAGGGGAGCAATAGATCATGACTACCCCAAGGCCTTCACACGAAGAACACTCCTAGAATACAACTAAATATACAATTTCCAAAAGCTACATATAAACTACACTACTAACGATTAAAAACTAATGGATACTATACAAGATTCTGTCTGACATTAGATGTCAGGTCAGGGTTGTGATGAATGAAATATTGACACGAGCGCAAACTCGTTCTTGTAGTTTTTATTGGATACAATGCTTGACATCTAATGTGAAACAGAATTTAAAAAGAAAAAGGCATCTTGGCAAATGTAATCTCGTTCTTATTTCTCTATTGAACTATGTTCTTTTTTCAAACTTTAATTTAACCGTTACAACATCAAATAGGCCAAATAAATGGAGTGATTAGCGTATGACCTAAGAACACCCTGGGAACGAGGTTGCCGATCAACTAAGCTCCGAAATGACCTTAATTATAGTAACAGAACGGTTTTTATTTTATTTTATTTAACTTTTCGTTAGTGTTAGCGTTTAAAAACAATTTTTATTCATTAACCACTGAATGTTTAGCTTGATAGAGGCAACAGGCACCTGGCCTGAAAGCTCATTAGAGTTCTTTCTAGGTGTCCTAAGCTACTAATTTGTTATTAAATCGATAGTAAAGCATCAAAAGTTCGTATGTTAAATGTTAAATTGTGTTGATGTTTTCAACTACCATAGATATGTTGTTTATTAGTTTAATAGCTCGAATTTTGATGAAAATGAAGAAACAGTATCCCCAGAGCATGGATGGATATGCAATAAAAGACATTTGATGGGAGTTAACGAAAGTAATAATCTGGTTTCATTTGATTTCGAGTAATCGGATAAGGCAATGATTTCTCAATCCGTAGCGCCTTATTTTCCCTCTGCGATAAATCATTTCTTATTGTTGTACCTTAACAACGTGTAAGTCTAATTAACTTAAGAGTCAATCATTCTATTCCAAAATCCATCCTGATCGAATTATAAGAACAAGATTGAACCGTTATGTTTAACTTTAACTTCGTAAACAAGTTTGTTATCACGAAATCTGATCATCTGCGGAGGAGATTTCATATCAATCCTCAGACCTGAAGGTACCCCCTGAATTAGACTGACTACATGCGCCTCAGATTTCCGCATTGAATTGAATGGTTTTGACTTTTGGCTTCAAACTGATTCAAACTGATCTCGTATGAGCAAACAGCTTAGATGGGGATATGAATGGTTGATTGGAGCGAATACAAGGGCTCCAGTCGTAAGTCTACCCCTGAATAGGCATATGATTGTTTCACAGGCTGCTGGTAAATACAATACACTCATTTTTTTATAAAGCATAAGAAACTACCCTACCTGAATTAAAAAAGCTAAGAAACATTTGTAATTTGCAGCTTTAATTTTCCCAGTTCACTCGATTTTAACTTTAACTTTACCTTATCGCCAATACTGAGCATCGCTTTAAAGCATTTTGCTCAAATTCGAAAATGTTTTGACACCGCACAGTAATAGCAAATGTCTTGACATTGTTTTGAGTGCGAATTATGTTACAACATGTTTTGAGATCTTACTAAATAATTTGGAAGCCCTTCTAACAACAATAACTACACTTAGGGAATTAAGAATGCAAGAAACACACAAGAAACTTTTGGTATGTCCTACCCTGGATACCAGACTCTCAAAAGAAAAAAATGAGAGTCTGGTACCCAGGGTATCCTGGCACTAACTAATGGCTCCTATAATTAGTGAACCTGGATTTGTTTAATCTACTTTAAAGGAGCCTTTGCAACCAGCATGCTTTGTGAATAAATCCTTACGTGGTCTCTTTGTTGTCGCCGTTGTTGTTCAATTATTTTAATTCGATATTTACATAGCTAACAACATATACAATATATACAAAGTTAACTAATCTAAATCGAATGATAGTGGCCATTTTAATGGTCCACTAAAATGGTCGACAACAAAGAAATGGGACGTGCAAGGCATGCTGGTTGCAATGGCCCTTTTTGCAGCGACGGAGGCGCGAAGCGCCTGCAGAGTGGCCATATAAATCGGACAAATAACCCAATCATGGGTGGATGGATTATGTCTATTTGTCTTTGTAAATCAACCTGCGCCGCGAAATTATTGGCTTCACGGAGGAGCTGTTTGTTTGAATATCACAACAGCAACGCAATGTGTACAACGTGTCCTTTGAAGGTTTTTATTGCTCGTTTTGGTTTTAGGTTACGCATTAAAACCAAAACGAGCAACATGAGTACCAGTGGGAACGCACTCCAAAAACCAAAACGAGCAATAAGGAATAACAACGAGCAAGAACGAGCATTTTCGAGCAATTGAAATCAGTCGGCCGTAAAATCAGAACGAGCGAAGAAGATGAGCAACAAAAAACAAAAACGAGCAATAAAGAGCAGATAAAGTTGAAATGGAAACCAGGCTTTACTGAATTTGGCTGAAAGTTGGTCTGAAAAAAAGGTTTCTCTTTCCATTTGACTCTTGTCCAGAAACAAAGTTTGAAGAAATCCATGAAAAGAAAAGTGAGAAAACTTTCAGAGTAAAGAAAAGTCATGGTTCTCGGCCTTTCTAGGCTTAATAGCTACGAAGGTGCAAGTTGCAAAGCTTCATTGCAAACTGTGACATAGAAAACGTAATCAACACCCGGGGGCGGGGGCGGTCGCTGGCTAATAATCACTGACAGGTCTCATAGGGGTGGGCACTGCAAGGCAACATTCCCTAAAACAGGGTCTAATTTCGGTAAGAAGCCCCTTAAAATGGGTCTAAGCGAGAAACCTCTTGAAATTTTATGTTTAACAGGGTATGACATCATCTTAAGGGTGGGTGGGTAATCAAAATCTTGGGACAAACTCCTGTACAAAGGTGGGTTAAGTACCTCACACCGGAAATCGAATCGATATTCGTTTGTTTTGTTTCAGGCATTTGGATTTTACTAATTATTGAGGTATCCTGCGCTGCACTTACTTAACATCGTTAACAGCTAGTAAAACATGTTTTAATTCAATGTGGATGGGGCATAAGGATTTGTCTGCAGAAATTATGACTAAACAAAAAATAACAACCATAATAGTTTTGCTTGAATTTCCAAATATATCAAGAATGAAGAGATAAGAATAAGAATGTACAACGAATAAATCGAGAGCGATGGAGCACAAATGTTCTCTTGTCTTCACTGAACTATGATCTCAACATCTTAAAAATCTCTCATTGAAAAAGGGCATTACTTGATTATAATCAAAACACAAATCTAAAAAAAGTTATGGTCCAAATACATCGTTGTGTTTAAAACTCGTTGTCCATAAAGAGTAAATGAAGAGAAATACGCCAAGCCAAGTGGAAAAGGCTTTTCAAACTGTTCAACAGCAACAACAACCTGACGGCATCCATAGCACCTCATCGACAAAACCTGCAACTCTTTCGGCAATTTCCAAGCATGTAATTAAGATAGCCCTTATTCGTTGATCGGCAATAGCCTGCCTGAGCCCAAGATGGGCATGCTGCAGCTTTATCCTTACAAGGAATGGATGGTTGCGTTGGTTTTGGGGTCGTCGGTTTTGGGGTCGTCGGTTTTGGACATCTCCTGCATGACTTTTTGCAGTTGGTGAGCACCCAAGAATGTTTGCAGTATCTTCTCAACACTGAGCAGAACACATACTTGTCAGCGCATTTGACACCTGAAGAAAATTGTGGTCAAAATCAAGTTATTTAAAATTTAATTTTAATAAGAACAGATGCAATCTTAGACTACGTTCAGACGATGCCATGCCGGCACATTTTGAAAACGGTGAAAAATGTGGCGGTAGCAAAATTTTAGCTAGCGTTCACACGATACCGGCACAATTTGAAAACTATAGAAAATTTGACGGTACCAAACTTGTTGTGATCTCCCAAAGAATTTGATGCCAAAGAAATGTAGCTTCATCCTACACCAGCTGCACCTTAAGAATCGATCAGCCTCGTTTTGAAAGCGTCGAAGAATGCTCCGTTTTCATCGTTTTCGACTGTTAACGCGATGCCGTTTTCAAAATGTGCCGGTTAGAGTTCCGTTTTCAAAATCTACCGTTTTTAAAATCTGCTGGGAAAAAAATTGCCGTTTTCGTGTGAAAAAGAACAAAGAGGCATATCAGCCACATTTTCACCGTTTTCAAAATATGCCGGCATCGTGTGAACGCAGTCTTAACAAGAACAGATGCAGATAAGAGGAAACTACCGGGAGTCCCAGAAAAAACGCTACAAATTTGCAAAATTCTAATGCAAACTGTTTCAAACTCATTATCAAACAATTATTCTGCAATGATAAGATTAAATTTTGATATATTTTCCAGTACTTTTGATAACTTGGCGGTAGAGTTAAAAATCAGCTAACTTCAAATTCGCTATTAGGGCAAAACCAGAGCTTCCAGAATTTGAGCAAAAGAGAATGGAAATCAGCAGCATGGAAATATCTGCAATTTCACAGCATCACTGACAAGCACGCAATAAAATCCTTTGCTGGTTCGTGAGTTATCAAGTCTCATAGGAGTTCTTCATGCTCATTTATAATTGAAAGTATAACTCTAATAATGGGTTAGTCATTTCAGAAAAAGTAAAGAACCCTCGTGAGCACTTAAAAAGCATGACTATGCTTTGATAGAAATTTTTGTGAAAAAGTCTGTTCAATGCAAAATAAAATGGTGTATTTGCGTGTTTGTCAGTGGTGCTGTGGAATTGCAGATATTTACATGCTTCTGATTTTCCATTAACTTTTGCTAAAATTCTGGAAGCTCTGGTTTTGCCCTAACAGCAAATTTGAAGTTTGCTGATTTTTAACTGTACAACCAAGTAACCAAAAATATTGGAATATATATCAAAATTTATCCTAATTATCACGGATTTCAATAAAAATAATTGTTTAATAATGAGTGTGAAACAGTTTGCATTAGAATTTTTCAAATTTGTAGCGTTTTTTCTGGGACATCCGGTATTAGTTTAGCCTTATCTGTTGAAGCTGTTTTTTTTAATTTAGGAGTTATTGAAAAGGGTTATGTAATTAGAAAATCCTTGGAAAGCAATTTGCTAGCAAGGCAATTACAACGAATCAATATGATGAAGAATAGTTTAGCCCTATCGGTTGATGCTATTTGTTTAAATTTAGGAGTTATTGAAATGGGTTATGTAATTAGAAAAGCCTTGGAAAGCAATTTGCTAGCAAGGCAATTACAACGAATCAATATGATGAAGAATAGTTTAGCCCAATCGGTTGATGCTATTTGTTTAAATTTAGGAGTTATTGAAATGGGTTATGTAATTAGAAAAGCCTTGGAAAGCAATTTGCTAGCAAAGCAATTACNAAAATCCTTGGAAAGCAATTTGCTAGCAAGGCAATTACAACGAATCAATATGATGAAGAATAGTTTAGCCCTATCGGTTGATGCTATTTGTTTAAATTTAGGAGTTATTGAAATGGGTTATGTAATTAGAAAAGCCTTGGAAAGCAATTTGCTAGCAAGGCAATTACAACGAATCAATATGATGAAGAATAGTTTAGCCCTATCGGTTGATGCTATTTGTTTAAATTTAGGAGTTATTGAAATGGGTTATGTAATTAGAAAAGCCTTGGAAAGCAATTTGCTAGCAAAGCAATTACAACGAATCAATATGATGAAGAATAGTTTAGCCTTATTGTTGATGTTATTTGTTTAAATTTTGGAGTTATTGAAAAGGGTTATGTAATTAGAAAAGCCTTGGAAAGCAATTTGCTAGCAAGGCAATTACAACGAATCAATATGATGAAGAATAGTTTAGCCCTATCGGTTGAAGTTATTAGGAGTTATCAAAATGGTTCGGCAATTAGCAAATCCTTGGAAAGCTATTTGATAGTCAGGTAATTATAGCAAAGAATAGTTTAGCAGTACCTCCTGATGTTGTTTCTTTCCCCTTGCACTTGTACAGCTTGTTGAGCTGTTGGACATCAATTTTGCTGAAGCCTTTCCTTTGTCCTAGCTTCTCATTGGGATTGGATAATGATGTGATTGTTTTCTTTCCATTTCTGGAAAACGCGTAGCTGCGGAGGTGGTATAAATGATTCATTAGTTACTAGCACTGTACGAAGTTCTTCAGTTTAAAGCCTGTCTCACATTAGATGAGAGGTGAGATTTGCAATTACGCAAAAATTACTGATGTAAAACTCTTCAATTGCTTTTATTCGCGGATATTTTCACATGGCATCTAATGTGAGACATACTTTAGTTGAGCTTGCTGCAATGTTATTTTTTAATTGTTTTTTCTTTTAATTTATCTTTCTTACTTACTCCGTAGATCATATGCATTGCATTATGGGATCGAAGCTGCTTTGTTCTTGTTTATTTAAATTTTACGGCGTTCATATTTGCTTAAGACATTGGCGTTAGGGTACAAAGTTGTTTCGACATAATGACTACTGGAAGGTGATTTTTGAAGGCTGTTTTGGATTGTACAGACCCTGCTGCAAAATGAATTCCGTACCGTCCTTTTAAAATGGTACAATTTGGCGGGAAACTATGCGTTAAAAAAGAGCCCTGGTCCCGGGGGGGCACTTGACCTCAAAATGTACGGGGGTGTGCCTCTGAGAAATTGAAATTTTCACCCTGTGTGGGAGCAATTTTCTTCAAATTGACTACCCTGTCTGGGAGCAAAGTGGCAAAAAACAATAGCAAAACTGCAAATTCCTAGTCAAAATCCTGTACGAGAGCAATTATTTCAAAACTATACACTCGTCTGGGAGCACTTTTGAGAAAAAGGATACCCTGTTTGGGAGCAAAATCGCTAAAAACGATACCCTGTTCAGCGGCACATACCCGGTACAAAAATTATCGAAGTGCCCCCCCCCCGGGGCCCTGGCCAACCATTATCCTTTGCGAACCTTTTTTCTCTCTTAAACACCTGTGATCCAGAATTTTCGCACAGCAGGAACTAAGATAGCAGACACAGACACAACAGACATACAAACATGAAGTTAAATCACTGAACTGCTTCAAAGACCAAGAAAAATTGTCACAAAACAACATAGGTGGTCAAGCAGGGATTCGAACTCCAAATACTATGGCGCAGTAAGAGCAAGTGGGTGCCACTATTCTGCCTATCTGTTGCTCAGAGTAGCGACACTGTGGCATGTCTCTCCGAGAGAAATTATTGTGTAAAAGGCCACAAGATGGCTGCAAAGGATCGTGCTTGACCAGGCCCCTTTAAGTCTTGAAAACTCACTTTCCATAATGCATCACAGATTGTTTGTCGTATGCAGCTCCCAAGGTTGATGCTCCTCCCTGTCTGTACTTTTTGAAGTTGAAATCAACACCTGAAAGATTTGAAGAAGAAATTATCAGTGTTTAGCTTGGTCTCACGATGTAATATCAGATGAGTCAAAACAATGTGTAGGGGTTTGAAAGCGACCCCGACCCCGACTCGTAAGGACGTAAGGACGACCCCGACTCTACTGTGTCTCTACATTTCAATTCTGGCGACCACACCATCAACGATCTGACTATTAATGGACTCTCCTTTGCACCTATGGACTCTATCAAACGAAAAACTTTAGAAAAACGTATAATATTTAAACTTGGAACTCTCATCCCCGCAGGACTTAATAAACAGTTTTCGTATCTTTCATAGAATTGTAACTAGGTCTTCCTCTCTTTCATTTATTTTGTTAGTTTATTTTATTTTATAATTTTATAATTTTACATCTGTCTTTCTTGTATGCGTATCACGGCGCATTCTACTTCTCATTTGACGCCATATTNTAAACAGTTTTCGTATCTTTCATAGAATTGTAACTAGGTCTTCCTCTCTTTCATTTATTTTGTTAGTTTATTTTATTTTATAATTTTATAATTTTACATCTGTCTTTCTTGTATGCGTATCACGGCGCATTCTACTTCTCATTTGACGCCATATTCTTCAGGCGTTCTCTTAATCTTGCATCCATCATTCGAACTTGCCATTCGAATCTATCGTTCTACGCTTGCTTCTTTACTTTACTTTCACACCTGATGAAGAGTTAAGCTCGAAACGTTGTGTAATTCTCATATTACAGTACATTGTCGTAATTTTAAAATATTTATCAGTTTACATATACCTAACGACGTACTACACGCACCACAAACATTGTTTGAAAGCGTAGCTCTCAAACCATTTATCAGATTCTTATAAACGGATAATACCTGTGTAGCTAACATATCAACTTAGGTAAGAAGAAGTTTGTCAAAATTGGTCGTATCGCTCTCATATTACCTGTACCAAAATTCATCCGTTCTAGGCACAATGGCAAGGTAGTCCCAGCACGGGTAAAAAAAGTACGCCTACCATAAATAACGGCACGGCTCAAATAAAACTCGTAATCTTTTTTGGCACCGTACAGATGAAATTTGGCACGCGGACCAAAAAAATTGGTTCTTCATAGCGTTTACACAACGAGTTTTATCTGAATCTGTATGAATCTGTTTTATTTGTATGAATTGCTAGTAAGAGGTGTGAAATATTTTTTAAAGAAGCAAATTAGACTTACTACTTGAGTTATTCTTACCTGAAACTAAGTTTTCAAAGCTGACTTTGATGTAACTGTCTCTGTCTCGACGAGACTGCTCATGGTAAAATCCAGCACAGTGCATCATTTCATGCATAGCAATACCTTTATACAGGCAACCAGGACTAGCAAGTGAAATACGTTGTGGTCCTCCTACTTGACCAAGCATTGAATAGCATCTGAACAAAGAAAGATTTGACATTCATGAGGACAAAAACCTGTACAGAAGGTCCATGCTAATACCGTATTACCACAGGAGGCCCAATGTATAGCAGTGAGGGAGATCGCATCTATTCTGACGAGTTCGCATTTATTCTAACACATGAATTGTCAAGATCTTATCTTCGAATCTCCTGTTGAAAGTACTTACATGTGAAGGTTTCTTGCCTACGATTCATATGACAGTTATTTCATCTTTTTGTGTCCTTGCTCTTGGCCAAGCAAATACAGCGCCTCGAAGAAGGCTAGCCATCAATGTGTAGTAATAAAATAATTGGAATCCCCTCTGTTTTAAATTGCGTTACTACTGTACTGCAGTATCTATGTATAATATAAAGACAAGGAGCGCAATTTATTTCCAAACAAATCAGCAGCAACTGTTTTCTTTACCAGCAGACCACATCTTCCAAATTCAAAACTGAAAACAAGCCTAATCTTTAAAAATTTATTTTAGATTATAGGCCCTAACAATCTCAGTGCCCTGTTTGCTAATATCATAGAACAAATCAAACAATTTCGATTGATTTGATTGGTCGATTTATCATGAAATGCAAATGATCATGTTAACAAATTTCCTGACGCCATTTTAGCGCAATTGTCTTTCGCAAATTGTTGAAATTGAATTCAAAATTTGAAAACATGCCAAAGTTAGAAGTTGGATTACGAAACAGTAGCTTACCCCTTGGACTGATTATCCAAGTCCCTTGTATCCCTGCGGTAAACATTGCTCAACAGGGACTCATAACGAAGCAGTGAAAAAGCTGACCCTATTTTGTGCATTCATCAATCGAATCATGCATGACCTCGAATCTCGGCTAATCTAATGAATTCGAATCGATCGTTCATTCGAGAGTCAATCTAATCGAAACTTCGAAAACCATTGTTCTTTACCAAATCTCACACTTTTTTGTCAACACAGGATCTCGTGTTGGAGGGCCTAAAATGGGTCAGGTTTTTCAGAGTAATATCATGAGTCTCTGTTGACCGAAGCAACATCATCAAGTCAAAGAGCACAGGGAAACAACGAACTCAGGTAATAAGTCTAGCTTACCCCCTGCCATGCATAAAAATGACATAGCTTCTTTGTGTTGTTCTTGGAATCCATTTGATACAGGTTAATCGATTATATTCAGCTATGGCTTCTTTCACGATTTTACGGCCTTTTGCACCTAGAGTAAAAACAGCGACCAAGATTAAAGGACAAATCCAGGGAATCTAAAATTAATGTTAGCAAAAAAAGTTACCAACTACTGAAGTAAAATTCTAACTTTTCCCCACATTTTGACGTTAATAACAGCTGTCAATTCGTTAAATACTTTTAATAAGTTAGCCAAAAAATGTCGCCGCCATGTGCTACTAGTGCGCGATAAGGAGGGTAGCCACGATTTAGAGGCAAGACAACAATGCGGCAGCCTCGTTCGCGTTGAATTTGGCGTCAGACTAAATGACGTTAAAGTTCTTGCGTTGATTTAGAAGAGGGAGTTCTCCAGTTCTTATCAAAGTAAAAAATAAACACGATTTTACGCACCAGTTTTAGTGCGAGTTAACGCGAGTTAACGCCTAGTGGGAACTGGGAACCAAGTTTTACTGACTAGAAAACGGGCTAAAATTCTAATCCAAACACAACAAGCAGGCTGGTTCTGCAGAAACAGGCTCGACTCGTTATCTCTTTTTAAAGAATTCCTAGTGGCAAAACACTCTAACAAAAAGTCCAAGTTAAGGCTTTCGATCGCCAACTTAAATCTCGACACACTTTTCCATATTTGAATAACTCATAAAATCTATGGTTAAGCTGAATTCACACTTGAGATGATTTTGTGGTGCGATGTGGCGTGGCGCGCCCCAAGTTGAATTATGCGTCTCCGCGCTTCATTGTTATCTGGAATGCGTCAGCTTCAGATGAGCATTCAGCTTTAGGCTCTTTCTTAGTTTGACATAAAGAATTTTCCGGTCAAACAAAACAACAACAACAAAACAACAACAACAACAACTTGACTTACTAAATGAACTGTCGAATGTGTAGGGGATAACTCCTTTTGGCCATGCACCACTGGTCAGTGCATCAAATTTTGAAAAGCCTTCCTTTCCTGCAAACTCCATGTTATCAATATCATCTTGCAATGATTTGGTCCAGACGATGTCTCCTTCAAAGAGGTCAGGCACTGCGGAAAAATAGTAATAATAGTTACAATAATGATAATAATTATAAATATTATTAAAATAAAAACAAGCTCTACTTCAAGTTATTTTGATCAAAAAACTCAATTTTTGTTCTTGAGAAAGCCCTTTCGAAAAACCTTAAAAATGTCCAGAATCACGATCAAATATCCCAACATTTCTCCCTTACAGCAATGACTTGAACAGGCTTTAGCACGTGTTAAGCCTTTGGGAGGATGAAAGTGTCATAACGGAATTATTCTTGGAGACTTTATCCTCCCAAGAGAATACAAGTGCTAATACACAAATTGTCATTACTGTAAGGCAGGCCAACCGACGAAATTCGATCCCCATTTTCTGTTTTTTTAAGGTTCTTTCAAGGGACCTTTTCCAGAAAATCAATTATAATTTCAGAACGGAGATACTGATTTAAGCCAGTTAACTTTTCAAATCTAATTGATAATGTCTGCTAATAAACAAAATAATTGCCAATATTATTGCTTTGATATCCAGGGAACAGTAGTTTTCAAACGGGGATTGTTTTTTGACTCACGATTTTAAGTCCCTTCATTTTCGCTGATTGAATTGAATTGATGTTGTTGTTGTCGCTTCAGTGAGGGACTTATTTCCTAACTCTTCTGAAAACGGCAAAACTTTCCTGCCGTGCGAATTTTTTGGAACCGACCAATCAGAATGCAAGATTTTGAATAACTTTCTCTGATTGGTTGGCTCTTCTTCAATTTAAACTTCCCGCCAAAGGCAAACAAACACGCGTTCTACTGATCTGCTGTAACGATCAAAATCTCGAACTAGCGAGCGAATTTAACCCAGGGGGTACTCATATATATTTAGGATAGGGATGCTCAAGGTACTTTTTTTGGTCTAAAATTTGGGCAAAAGTAATTTTTTTGGGTCAGCCAATTGTACAGTTATTTTTTTGGGTTCATGAAATTCTGGATTATTTTTTTTGGGTCTCAAATATGAGAACAGTTTGAAAAATATAGAAAATCATGATTTACAAACGATTTGTTACTTTTTTGGGTGTGTAGGGTAAGAAAAATTATTTGTTTGGGTCAATTTTTATGCTAGAATTATTTTTTTGGGTTGATGGTTTGTACTCCAGCCTGAGCACCCCTATCCTAAATATATATGAGTACCCCCCCTAGGGAATTTAAGAGATCTTTTGTGCCCCTAAACAAGCAGAATATCACTTAAAAGTAGGAGAATTTTGCTTTAGTGGCTGGAAGAAACATCCATCTAGTCCTGAGAGCTAGTTTTACGGTGCAACACTTTAGGAAAACCATTTTTAGGGCGTTTCAGGTTCGGTGGTTTTGAGAAGAAATAGCAGGTGAGATTTAGGCCAATGTACGTAATAATAAATGTTGCGAGTTTTCGGCCATGTTGAATCATAACGAGCCTAATCCGTTTCTGGAAGTGTTAGGAAATGAGTCGTAGTTATAGCAAATTTTCCAGCAAGTTTTGCAGTCCAAAATATATACTTAATGTATCGTTAGTGATTTTTGTTTATGGATATACAGTATAAAACGTTAAGAGTACCCTGAATTTCTTGAGTTGTGGACCAAGAAAATGGAAATAGTCAGTAATAACTTACTCAGTTTTTCATCAACAGCCGAGAACGTCGCTCCAACTGCAATAAAAAAAAAATTAGATATCTTCCAAACACCAAACGCAGTATCGTCATCATCATCATCACCATCATCATCACCACCATCATCATCATCATCATCATCATCATCATCATCATCAAAATCATTTCAGATTCCTGGTGTTGATGTAATGCGATATCAACTGTTATAAGAGATGACCACAGGGGGCCAGACAGCGCGCTTATTGATTGGTCAACACGTTAGAATTTGAAAATCACTGTAAGGAAAGAAAAGTTTTCTTATGTTGTACACGGATTAACAGCACAGCAATTGCTCCGTGTACTATGTCACGAAAACAAGGCTGCGAATAAACCCATGATTTAAGCCTACTTTATATAATTTACAATTTTTCTAAATAAATATTAATGATTATTACAGGATAAAAACATGAATGTCTATCCTGTTAAGAACGGAACCTTCCTTTTCGTTCTCATTTGAGGACCTTCAAAACTTATAGATCAATCCCCAAAGAGCGGGAGGAGAGGGGGCTGAATGTACATTCTGGGTACTGGGGAGGTGTCGCCCAGTGGAAGGGTGTCGATTTTCGCGATTTTGATTTGGTATAGAGAATGGTATCCATTTTTGTGACTTTGGTATAAAGAACAAATAAATGGGCCATTTTCAAAAAATTTGCATAAGGTTGGGTACACAATATAGCAAAATCGGTACAAGGAACGGGTATGTGTTTTTAAGCTTGGGCAACACTAGGGTGACACGCCCCTTACCAAAAATCTGGTAAAGTGTCCACCCAGGGGGCCTGTCACAAATTTGAAAAACAGACATAATGTCTCTGAATCAAAATTTGTCTCCTTTGCAGCGCTGAGCTTTAACTGCGCAGCAATTCTTGTATCACCATGACATACACAGCTTGTAATAACTAACCAGTCTATTTAGAATTTCGATTATTTGGAGAAGGACCGAATGTGCTGAGTACGAAAACTTTTAGTGCTGGGTTATAAAAGAAACCAAATCGGACTTGTTTACAATAAAAATATTGACAAAGCTTTTCAGGTGAAGTCTCAAGGAAATTTGTGAACCTGATCATTGATTCGAAAAGAGTAACCAAAATACTACTCAATGTTTTTCGTCGGGTACCGCTTACGATATAAGAACGGAAAGATGAAATGTGATTTCAGGCCCCCCTCCCCACTGTGTTCTTAAATAAGCAAGTCAGAACACCAAGTGTGCAAATAGCCTGAAATCAGGCTAAAATTAAAGCTAAAATAAGAAAAGAAAAGAGGGCCTCCTTTCCTTCCCCTTCATTTTCTTTAATTTTTAAGTTTTTCTCTCGAATTTTCAAAAAAATTTAAAAGACCTGTTAACAGGCTGTGTGTAACAGTGTTAGATTTTTATCACTAACAACATAGCGGCTCGACTCGAGCCGTACACAGAAGATTTGACACAAAGATATGACAGTACACTGGCTTAACACGAACATACACCAATTAGGCCTACAATTACAATCGAGTACATTCTGTCTCCTATAGTGCGTGGTGTTACACTTCACCTCAGATGGGCGTTTCATTTACACCACACCACAGTAATCCGAAGTGAAGGTCACTCCACCACTCACTTTTGCGGAGTTAAAATCACTTCGCTCCAGAGGTGGTGAAAAGTTCTAAGGTGAGCTCCATGTAACTGCGTAAATCTGGAGTGTGTCATCCCAGAACATCGTTTTGATGACAAGAAGAATGAATACTGCCTCCGTAGCAAAGAACCAAAAAGTGCCCACGCAATGCAGAACTGCGTAACTGAGAATCGAATCCGAATGAAGATGAATTCGGTGCCGTGTTAACTGCAATAAAAACGGTGCACTCCTAGACTTGCTCCAAGCATACTTATATGCTCAAGTTTAGTTATTGTTGATAAAAACATACATTTAATGCTTTTCCGGTTTTTCCTCTCTCCCTCGCAGAGGTAGCCAGAAAGAAAGTACTGTCCTCCGCACAGATTGGACATAAAAAATATAGACTTGGAGCAAGTCTACTAGTTCATTCTTGAATCTGATAACGCGCAGTGGAAAGTAATTCAACGAAATTCACTTGACCGTGAAACCAACTGCAAGTTTGGGTTCTTTTCCGCTCCCTTAGAAATTGGGTAGGAGCCAGAGATACAGCATGCAAAGTAATCAGGCCTAATCAGTTGTGGTCGGCTGTGGATTCCACGCCTGTTTTCACAAAAAGCTTTGATATAAAATTGAGACAAAGGGACCCCGAAAGGGACCACCCTTTGGAACAGCCTTCAACAATCTAGTCGAAACGTATTGAAATGTAAAAGAAATGGTTGATTTTGAAACAGCTACCATTGTTTATAAATCCCTTCATGAACTAGCACCTCCTTATATGCAGGACATGTTTCACAAACTGTCTGATTCAAGGAATCGGGTCCTACGCAATACTGAAACAGATCTTAGGATCCCACTATGTAAAACATCAAATGGGCAACGTAGCTTTTCATATCGCGGAGTGACTGTTTGGAATCAATTGAGCTCCGAAATTAAAACCGCCCAATCGCTGGCGATTTTCAAAAACAGGCTAAAAACGTTTTTGAAAAGTAATAGAGATAATCAAAAATGAATATCACACATCGAACATAGAGTTTGGTCAATTTTCCTTTCTTAGAATTGAGATTTTCTTTTTTACGCTTATTCTATAGCTTATAATTTAATCATAGCAACATAAATTGTTATTAGTTTAGGTTTTTAGCAGGGCACATTGTAAATCAGTTTATTCTTTTATAACTGAATGTATTACCCTGGGTAAATAATTAAAAATGAAATGAATGAAAATGAAACGGTCTGATTGTCTGTAGCTTTCCTTTACATCGAACTTTATAATATTTCTTTTCAAATTTTATCAAAATTACTGGCCTTTGCACTTAAAAAAGTGTTGTAAATTAGGCGCAAGTTGTTTTTTACTCATCTGGTAGGTTTTATAGTGGGCATGCCGGAGAACAGGAACCCAGAATAGTGGACCCAGAACCCAGGACCTTGACTATCAAAGTGAATCCAGCACCCGCTACCGACAAAGAAAAATATTTTGCAATGTCCCTAATTTATGTGATATTCGATATGACGGTTTCATCTGTATTTTCTTATATATGACGGTTTCATCTGTTCACACGGGAACGCAATCGTTCTGTTCCATCTTCGTTACAGTTTTTGGAACGCAAAATTAGACTGTTCACACGGGAACGGAACGATTGCGTATCGGTTTTTGTTTCTGTTCACACGGGAACGCAATCGTTCCGTTACGCAATTGTTTCTTCCGTTCTTTCCATTCTTTCCAGTAACAACAACACCCACGCATGCGCTTAGAGCAAAAATCTTATCGTTCCGTTTTTCGGACCAGTTCTGCACTTCATCGCCTGTTCACACGGGAACAGAACGGAACGATTGCGTATCGTTCCACTTTTCGTACCACTTTTTTATCGTTCCACTTTTTGGAACGGAACGGTGTTATTCGAAGCGTTCCCCTGTGAACGCAAACCCTGAGCGTTCCACTTTTCGGAACGGAACGATATGGAACGGAACGATTGCGTTCCCGTGTGAACGGGGCCTTAGTTAAATCCAGGAATCGTATGATCCTCTATTTCAACAAACGGCTTTAGTTTATCAAAAATAACTTGACAATGAAACTAATCCTTGCGACTTTGAGATCGACCAAGGATCAACCCAGTAAAAGCACCGAATTTACGCAAGTGTCATTTGATATCAGAACATGGGTTACAAAACTCAATTAATGTTCTACAGGGTATCCCAAAAACTTGATCCCTGTTTGTACGGCTGCTGTGAAGGATCTGTGATATTAATTGTATTGTTTTTGATACTGTGCTATAGGAAAGGCTTCAACTTAGAGTTTGAGACCTTGTGTGAGTATATCAGACAAGTAACTGCAGCGTAATGATACGAGAAAGTTGAAATCAGAGGTTGCTTCAAAACTAGAGGCATCTCACTTCTGTAAATAAAAATGAAATGAAAATAAAATATAAATAAAAATGAAAAATGAAATCTGTACATCACCTTAAAATGGGGGTTCGAGTGCCATCAACTTTATAAGATCACATTTTTACAATACAACAAATAAAAGAGCTAATTTGTGGCAATTGGCTCGCAATGGATTAACAAAGAAGCTTTTGACAATGAACATAATGCAGCTGAATATTTTCAGAAATTGGATTAGTCGATGGCTACAGGCTATCTTTAAAAGGCGGTTCGTGGACGGATGGACGAATGAACAGATGGACGGATGGATAATCAATATTTGTAGTGGAGATTCTTCTCCATACACTCATTTTTTATAAGAAACCACTAACAAGAAACTAAAGTAGCTTCTTCCAGTTAAGAAACTTTTTCCATTTTGGTCATACTGTAACTCTCTTGCTTTTTTTAGAAGAAAGCGTATTTCTAATACTAAAAAGCTATAATCTTTGTTTATGATCTGTTTCTTTCTGGTAATTCTTGCCTTTTAAAGAGTCGATGGATACATATGACATTGGTGACATTGCCTGTATCTCTTGTTTTATTCCCACTTCTAGAAATGCCAGATCTATTGCTTACATACAACGTTTTGAACCAATGTTCAAATTTTAGGACCCCGCAAATGATTTGAAAAATAAAAGGACTCCATGGATAGTTCTGTTACAATATTCGTTTCTTAAGGTATTGATCGGTTTGGTATTGATTATGAATATAGAACCCTCTGGTTTTGAAGCAACCACTGATTTCGACTTTCTTGTACCATAATACAACAATTACCCAAACGAGGTCCCAAAATCTGAGTTGAAGCCTTTAGCCTTTCCTACACGATAGTTTCAGAAACGCGGCAACTGAGGTTGCAGCTCCTTTGCAGAAGCCATTAAAACGGTGCACAAGTTTTCTGGGGCACCCTGTAGGTGTAAAACGTAACGCTTGAATTCATGAAACTGTGTTTATCTACTGTGTTATTCCGTCCTGGCTGGCCTAGAAACGCCCTAGCTGCGATGCTTTCTTTGTGCGCCTCAAGGCCTGGGCAGGAAGAAAAACATAGAATAAACTTTTTGTGCACAAACACACAAACACGTAAAGACTAAATCACAGCAATATACTTCACGGAAAATAGAAAATGGTAATGACATACCTCGTTGATTGACACTCAAGAGCTTGTCAAATGCAGATGGTCCATCGTCATCATCATCATCTGCTGGAGCAGCAAATGCAACTGCGGAGGAGATAGAGAATCATCAGAAAAGTGGTAATACGCCAATGTATCAAATGTTGAAATCCCTACCCTGACCATAAACGGGGCGCTAAACCAAACAGGCAGAAAATACGGTGAGCGTGAAAGTAACCAACCATTATTTCTAAAGGCCATGGCCTTACCCAACCCCGGGGGGGGGGGGGGTACTTGACTTTCAATTGTACGGGGGTGTGCCCACCAAAGACAAACATTTTTACCCCGCCCCAGAATTTTTCCCCTCCGAACGATAGCCGATTCTAGAAATAATCGGCGAAAAGTACACCCCAAAACGTAAAAAACTCCCAACCAAAAACCTGTTTTAAAAANCCCGCTCCAGAATTTTTCCCTCCGAACGATAGCCGATTCTAGAAATAATCGGCGAAAAGTACACTCCAAAACGTAAAAATCTCGCCAAGCAACAACCTGTTTTAAGAAAATACACCATTTTGACAACCGGCTCTCGAAAAATTGCCTTCTTTCGATACCCGGCGCTAGAAAAAAGAGGCGAAAACGATACCCTGAAAAACGGCACGTCCCCGTCGGACAAATATACTAAGTACCCCCCTCCCCGGGACCCAACCCCAATCCTAATCAGATTTCATTTATTTGCAACGTTGTATTTAAAAATGGCGAATGTGGGAAGGGGGGTTGACTGCCGCAAGTGTTCGTTTGCTCTTTCTCTGTTGCAAACAAAGACCAACACCGCACCTGATAGAAAGAATATGAACGGATTCCGGATTTTTCACTGTGTTACTACTGTAGTGGATTTTGTTGAAAAAATTTTGTCGGATGATTTGATTAGTTCTCCGCAGTTGAAAACATGAAATATCATCGGATTTTGCTACCCTTCATTGCCCCCCTCATTGGAATGAAAAGAAGCCCTTTGGCCCGTTCAAAACTAACTGCGTATGAACTCAACACTTTGTCACATGACATCTAGAATTTCTAAGGTACAATAATTATGGACTCTCCTCTCCATTCATCGTAGAAATCAGCAGTTGCTTGTCACTGCAATTTACCGAACAAGGATGAATCAAAATCCTTGCTTTAAGCAAGAAATTTTCGTGGAGAGAGAAATACGTTACAACTTAAAAGTTACAAACACCATCTATGCAAGCAACCCTAGGACTACAGCATATATGCATTAGAAAATGTGAGTTTCCTATGTATGGCAAAATCTCTAGCGAGATTGACCATTGCATATAAAACAGTCCCCATCTGTAAAACATTTTAAAAAAGAGATGAATTTTTGGAATTTCACGTGCAACTGTAGATTATGTACGCATTTTATTGCAAATTTAGGATGTATTTAAGTTTTATGACATTAATTTGTTACTTTATTTATTATTCACACTATTTGTATCAAAATGGTTGGCATTAATTAGGGTAGTGCTATATGCTACGCGAACGTTAAACAAAGAAATTATTATCAATATAGATTCATCACAAAAAGACTTACCAGCGCAAAGCAAGGGGAGAACGAACAACTTCATCTTTGCAGCACGAAGGTCCCGACGATCTGTGAAATGTCTGAACTGGGGATGTTGTGAGAGATATCATCAAGTATAAAACAATATCACATGACCTACAGTTTACCGGAAGTCCACGAGTGACAATAGATGACACAGTCATTGACGACAATTGAGACGAAGGTGTGCAAAGGGTTAAGACGGGAATCAAGCAAACGGAAACCAAACAGATTTAGTTTCGCACCGCAATGCATTTACCAACGTTTTTAGTGTACAGTTCCAGCCTGCTCAAAAATATTTTTATCAAAAAATAAAAAATTGGCCAAGTACTGAAAGTACCTTGAACTAAATCGACACATGTTTACTGAGTGGCCACTATAAATAGGCTAAAGAAAACGCCTACACACCCATTATTTATACACGATGAAACGGCATATGCGAAGGTTATCAAATACAATAGGCAGATCTCCATTTGAGCGTTTCTGGTCGCGCGAGTAGAGTCGGCATAACGGAATAACCAGACCAAGGACCAGTAGGACCGGACCGTAACGGCCCAGACCCCAGGGGAATAACCATTTCTTTCCTTCGAGAGTTTGCAATGGCGGTGCAGAAGTTTCGCTCCAGAAGAATACAAAACCAATACAATCATCGCTGAATAGAAATTATGCCTTCTAGATATCACAGCGAATGCAAGAATGCACAATTTTAAATACTAACCAGCACCAAAATGCCTTAGTGAAAGGAACGAAGCCTTTTGGCTAGGCCCTGTAATTTACTTTAGTTTCCCCAGAACAAGATTCACATTCACATTCAGAACAACATTCAGATTCGGAAAAGCGTTCATATTTAATAACAATGGCACACAATATCAAAATCTAATATGAACCAAAACCAATTTACTGACTAGAGGACTGTCTTAGATTTCTTTTGTCTTACACTTTAATAGCTGGCTTTGATCGAGAAATTTTAGTGTTTCCAGATAATAGATGGGGTAAATTTACAACTGCCTACTTTCCTGGAAAGCCCCCTGAGGTGTAACAGTGTGACATCCCTAAAAGAAATCGAACACAGTGCTCTAATCAGTAGCTTGTTTTTGGTTTGTATTACATTTTGATATTTTGTGTTATTTTTATTAAACATGAACTTTTTTCCTTATCTGAATCTTGTTCTGAATTTGAATGTGAATCTTGGTTCTGGGAAAAGTAAAGTAAATTACATTGCAGGGCCTAGCCAGCCTATGGGCCGCGAGGCTTCGTTTCTTTCAACTGGAAGGGATTTTGTCTGCTGGTTCGATAGTTTAGATAATGTATTTAAATCTAATTGTGTATCCTTGCATTTGTTGTGGCATCCAGCAAGTATAATTTCTTTTCAGCGATGATTGTAGTGGTCTTGTCTTCATTTGGAGCGAAACTTCTGCGCCGCCATTGCAAAAAAAAAACCACGAAGGAGAAGGAATGGGTATTCCCCTGGGGCCTGATCCGTTATGGTCCGGTCCTAATGGTGCTGGTTATTCCGTTCTGCCAGTAAAGTCAACTTTCAAGCGACCAGCAGAGACCCCAAGGTAGCTTGGAAGGCTTGAATAGGCTGTCTAAACCCTGGTCGCATTAGCCGCGCTCGAAACTCTCAAATGGAGATTGGCCTTAACGAGCCTTACCGCTTCTCTCACTGCAACCGCTATCGAACGTCATTGCTTTTATCTTTTTGTCTGCATGCTACGCGATATCTTATTGCGTAGCGTGTCCTTTGTTTCAATGTGAATTCTTTCACAAGCAGAAATCTGTATGCACGCTATTGATTGGTCAGATTCACATCATGAGATCGAGAACTGGTGCGTTCTAGGCGAGACTTTCCACCTTTTATATAAAAGTCTGGTACTCAGGAAAGTCCTAGATACACCGAGTGCGCCAAAAGTGTCTACTTTCGCCAGACCACGGCGCGATGTGTGCCTCCCGATGGGGGGGGGGTCCACTTTTTCACAGATAAAATTGACTACACCATGCTGCATAGAGTCCACCTTTTCGTCATTTGCAAGAATTTTTAGCGCGGAATATTACAGCTGAACTTTGGTTTTTAAAATCGGAGGGGTTGAGATATACGATGCCTGATGAGCTGATAAAGTATTGGCATTTCCAAACAAGTATTATTGCGAAGTAATCGCCAATTTAAACATGCAATGGATCATATTAAAGAACAAAATTTATTTGGCTAACATTGGTTATACCATACCGTTCTAGAGTTCTGGCAGAGGGGGAGGTAATTGTATAGTAGTGTGGACGGGGGGGGGGGGGGGGGGTTGCCGTGTCCAAAATATCCTGTTATCCTGTCTTGGAAAACTGAAGGCATAAAGAGCCGGAAAATTTAAGGTGAAAAGATACCCTACCTTGGAAAATAACGGTGAAAACGTACCTTGCCACGTCCGAGAATGTTTCCCCCTTATAACGAAAACTTGAATTGCGACAAGTTTTAATTATCCATCCTGCGCTGAAACAAATTCGATCAATGGATACCCTGCTCCGGAAAATCTAACAGACTTCATCGACCTGTGCCGGAGCTTTTATGCGAAACTAATACCCTAAAAACGGCATACCCCCGTAAAGTTTACTATGCGAGTACTCCCCCTCCCCTCGGGGAGTTTTGGGTGATTGTGTTTCAAATCTATTTGAATAAAACTGGACGAAGGAATACAAAAGCTGATCCAGCTTCAAAACAGTGACAGCGAAAACTAAAAACCCGTTAATTTTGGTCGCAATTTCCAATCCTTTCACCAAGCCCTCCCAAAAACAGCTTCCAATAACATCGCAAATAACTCTACAAATGCATAACTGATTTTAGTGACATCAATTTTCACATCAAAGGTGGCCTTTTTTCTAGGAAATAATATGTAATTAGTTAAAGGGTCTGTTTCAACCAGCATGCACAGCGCGTGCTATCTCTTCGTTGGCCTTTCTTGTCGCCATTTTCATGGCCTATGAAAAAGGCAACAACAAAGAGATGACATGTGCAAAGCATGCTGGTTGAAATAGACCCTTTAAAATTGGCGGATAACTAATGATCTTATATTTTGGGAAACGAAGATTCTTTTTTATTACATTCGCTCATATTGAGATAGACCTTGGAGACAGCATGGGCGTCGAATCTTTTACAAGATCGTGTGAATAATTACGAAATCTCTTTCGATTGAACGGCTTAAAGGGTCTGTTTCATCCAGCATGCCTTGCACGTGCCATCTCTTGGTTGGCCTTTGTTGTCGCCATTTTCATGGGCCATGAAAATGGCGACAACAAAGGCCAACTAACAGATGGCACGTGCAAGGCATGCTGGTTGAAATAGACCCTATAAATTAGCGGATAACTAATGATCTTATATTTTGGGAAACGAAGATTCTTTTTTACTTCATTCGCATATATTGAGATAGACCTTGGAGACAGCATAGGTGTCGAATCTTTTATAAGATCGTGTCAATAATTACGAAATCTCTTTTCGATTGAAAGGCTTAAAAGGAACTTTGGTGTTTTACTGTAATTCTATTATTTAGATTTTTGGAGCATAGCCTCCAAATCTTAAAAAAACATTGCACGGATGGTTAATGCATCTTTCCTTTTATTTTATGGCTTGAAAGGAATTTCAGGTACGTTTCTATAATCCTACATGCAGCAGTTCTGATATCTTGATTATTTTCAGAATTACAGCGGTTTTCTTTCTATTGAAAGAACTCGTGAAAAGTTTTGAAAAAAATTTAAATAATCGTAGATCCTAAATAAAAGTATGAAAAACCGTACAATCTTCAAGAAAACCATAGTTTATGAAGGTCTATAATATGGCAGTAAGCAGAAATCTGTAGCTTTTCTAGTTTACGATTTAGCATTTTGATGACGTCACATTCTCAAAACTGGCCCAAGCAAAGAAGACGTTGTAATTCTGAAAATAATCAAGATATCAGAACTGCTGCATGTAGGATTATAGAAATGTACCTGAAGATCCTTTCAAGCCATAAAATAAAAGGAAAGATGCATTAACCATTTCAAATTTATAAAATACAAACCTCTTTGTCAAGACTCTGCTTAACTACTTCAGGTACTTCAGCAATTCAATTTTGTTTTCTCGATAACAATTATGACAGGTTCTTGTTTTAGCCTTTTTTCAAAAAATGTCCTGCGTCCTAAAAATCTCGCCAAAAACTTCCTGGGAACGGCGTTCCCTTGTTCCCACACTTTATCGGCCTCTGTTAAATAGAAATTCCGACAATCTTTTAAAGATACTATGCTCCCATATGTTGAGATGCATCTCGAAGGACGGGCCATTTCGCAAGAAAAGGAAGATATAAACGACATTCTTTCAAACCAATGCAATAAACATTACCTGTTTATAACTTCATATTCACACATTATTAGAATGGCTACAAGTTCAAACCTCTCAAACTGTTTTTCTTCGACAATTTGGTCTTTTTAATCTGTATCTGGAACCTAAAGAGACGACAATCAGAACATTACATACAGACATCAGAAGGTAGAAATTCATTTAGACTGTTTACAGCACATCAGTACAAAGACAATTCAGAAATACACTTAGTTAAACGTCTCGATTTTCATCTTCTTCAGTAACTGTTCTAACAAGCACAGGGCTCAAATCTTTTAAATCTTTAAAAAGGTGGGTGTAAAATTCTATTACATTTTTCTTTTAATTGAATGGCTTGAAAGTAACTTCTAAAGGGTAGTTTGCTGTAAATCTGTCGTGGAAATTTTTTGATATCATAATTTTCAAAATGGCATCATTTATTATATTTGAGGCTGTGACGTCATCAAATTTCTAAATCCTAAACCAGAAGAGCGACAGATTTCTGCTTGTTACCTTATTGTAGACCTTCGTAAACTATGGTTTTCTTGAAGATTGTATCATTTTTCCTCTATTGATTTAGGATTTACGATGATTTTAATTTTTCCAAAGTTTTCCATGAATTCTTTCAACAAAAATAAAAGCGCCGCCATTTTGAAAATAATCAAGATAACAAATAATTCCATGACAGATTTTTAGCAAAGTGCCATAAGTTCCTTTCAAGCCATTCAATTCAAAGAACAATGTTATAGAATTTTACACCCACCTTTTCAAAGATTTGAAAGATTTGAGCCCTCACAGGGTAACAAAGTTTAACTAAGTCTTAGTGTATTTCTGAATTATCCTTTTAAGGTTACTGTAACCCTTCAGACAGCGATTAAGAAACTCTACTTTTCACGGCCGTTCCTTAAACTATACCAAACAAACTTATATGTTATTCGAAGCAGAATAAAACGTAGAATACCATAAAAATATAACCAGTTGATTAAATAAAAACGCAAATGATTTATTCCAGATTTTAGGCGAAATTGACCACCCTTGCGGAAAAATCTTGGTGTACCTCATCGGGCATTGTTCGACCAAGACTATCTATTTACCTAAGACTTAAGGTCCTGAACTGCAAAAGGGTGTCACGAATTTTTGATAAAACGTACTGTCTAGAAATAATGCAATTTTAAATTAATGTTAATGTCTGAAATGTCTTTTTTAACTTTTAAACCATTATAAAAGTCGGACCAGTGGATCTATCATAAATCGCTGACACCCTTTGGTAGTTATATGCTTTGTGACCCTGTATGCCAAGTGTCAAGCGATTTGATTGGCCCGTTAGGTACACCAAGATTTTTTAGTACCCACCAGTACCCCGGAATCTTGTTTCGAGAAATCAAGCTTTTATCAAATTGAAGCAGAACGTGCGGGAAAAACGATTATGCTTGAAAGTGCAAACATAAAGCCGCAGGTCAAGCAATAAAGCTTTAGCGCGGTCTTGTTCAATCGTTATATCAAGAAAATAACAGCAGGGGATGTTGTGAATATAGCTGCAAGGTCAAATGAGTTTACTTTAATCCTCTGAAGTCTATTCCCGCAATTTTTGAGAAATATGATTGCTTCTTTTAAAATGCTCAAATTTCCCAGTAATTGTGGTTATTTCTGGAAGTGAGTTGGTTGAAACGATACTCAAATACTTAAACCATCGGGATATGAGGAAAACGAAAAATCGATAAATTTGTGTCTGAAGGGTTACAGTAACCTTAAGTTTCTTATATACTACGGTAGCCTTGTACAACATGATTCAAGGATGCATTTTTATCGTCACAGCAACTGATTCAGGCCAAAGAGATCTACGATGAAGTTAAGTGACAAAACATTGAGAAAAACGTCCAGTTAATGATTCGAGTCAAACTTGGAAGCTATCAGGTAATAAAACTCATACTAACCGCTTTTGTTGCAGTACAGAAAAATATAAAGCCCTCACAAGCTCAGTCTACACTATAAAGACCTCGGCTTTATATTTTCCTATACAAAAACAGAACGGGTCAGTTTGCGCTTATCACAAAATTTGCGCCTGTTTGTAAATAACAATAAAATTTACCTTTTGCCTATAAGCTGAGCCAGTTATGGTTTTATCTCTTTCCATCAGCATAAATGAAAAACGGTCTAAGTTCCATCTTGGGGGCTGGAAGAAAAAAACAATTCAGAGTTATACAATTAGCTTGTGTAATTTAATTTCAGTGAAAACAGTCAAACTTCTTCATATTCAGTAATATTTCTCCTGCTATTAGAGGGACCCGACAGTTCATTATACCGGAAAGGGCTAGTCTGCACTTTAGCGGACCAGCTTTCAAGATCGGCAAGTTATGTGTCATGGGGTAAGGGTTAGGGTAAGGTTTTGGAAAAGGGGTTTATAGGGTAAGTTAGGGTTAGTTAGGGTAAGTTAGGTTTAGTTAGGGTAAGGGTTTAGTTAGGGTTAGTAGGGTATTTGGTAAAATACGTCCCCCAGAGATATGACATAAAGCTGGTCCGCTAAAGTGCAGTCGTCCCCCGGAAAGTTTGCCCCATTGAGGCTTCTTTTTGAAATTTTCAGTTGTTGAAAGATAACTGATTAAAAATCTTGGGGACCACAGCCAGGAAAATATGATGGCTGCACAAAAATATGATGGTTGAGAGATGGCTCAGTGGTAGTGCGCTGACCTAGGAATCAGAAGGTCGGTGATTAACATCTCCGTCCTGACGAACCTGCTACCCAGAGTAAGGAGAGTTGCCTACTCTCTCTCATTCCAGGCTACCCTTGGATGCTTGGTAGAACATAATTGTAACAAATTGCAGCTACGACACCCCAAGCAGACCACTTATTGAAGGGCTGGGTTGGAAGACCATTCAGGAACTCATTCCAAATGAGTCTGAAACAATGGTCTTCAAATCTCTAAAAAATGTGGCTCCACAATACTTGAGTAACCTTTTCATAAAAAACTCAGCTTGCTCATCCCGTAGCCTCTGCAATACATAAACGGACCTGAGGCTACCTATGAAAAAAAAACAGCAAATGGTCACAAATGCCTTTCTTTCAGAGGAGAAAAGTTGTGGAATAGCCTCTCAGCAGAGTCAAAGCAAGCATCCTCACTATTATGTCTCGTTCAATTCCTATTCTGACCACCCTCCCTCCCGGGCAGCCCAGGGGTCGACGAAAATTGATTGCACAAATGCCCAGGGGCGGGGGAAATTTTTTTGGCAAATGCCCGGGGGCCGGGCACTGAGAACATGCCATATTCCCAGTAACTGTATAATGTGAAAGCTCGTGGTGTTGTCAAATGCCCTGGGGCCAGGGGAAAATTGACATTCAAATACACGGGGGCCGGGAATATTTTTTGTGCAAATACCTGGAGCTGTCCCGGGGGGATGGTTAGGGTAGGAATTGAACGAGACATCAAATCAACTGATTCAGCCAACCTTGACGTCTTGCTGAGTACTGCAACTCAAGTTGACCTCAACTCAAGTAAAGAGACTCTTGTCGTGTCATGATCGCTGTTTGAGAATAATCAATAGAAACTCAAAAAATCCCACTGCAATTCAATCAGTCATAAATGCCAAATATAACATGCTGCGTAAATGTTTAGACAACCATATTTGCAAGAACTTTCAAGGCTTTACAACGAACTTCCAATCGACCTTAGAAAAACTGAGCCTTTTAACCACTACGAAGAACTATGAAAGAAAAAATTTTAGTTAAAGATGTGTAATATTTATGGAACTTTTAAATGATCATTGTAATTACTGCTAGGTTTTATTAGTGTTTTTATAGGCCTTTTTCTTTAACAGCACACATGTTGATAACAGCATATATTGTTGAAATGTCTATCCTGTAAAAAGATTTGTTATATCATATTATTATTATTTATTATTATTATTTATTACTAATTATGATTGTACATCAAAATTTGTGGATAATTTATGACAATATAGTTGGCAAATGCTGATCTATTTTGACTTGCCAGGGACCTGAATCGAGAAACCACAATGACAGGCGTATGCCCTGGATCCTATCTCGGTACATGGTTGGGTTTAAAGAGTGTACAATAACATTAAAAGGTCAAGGGTCGGGCCACCACAGATTGATATAAAGACACAGAAACTGTGTTTTGAGATAATATACAAATAGAAGTGTGATAACTATACAACGCTAAACATAGTCTTCATTGTCCTTAAACTAATTTGTGGTATTGTTATCTTGTTTGAATGGTTTTTCCAAACCTACCAAATTCTGAAAACAGTAGACTTCGCAGAGACGGAAATATATTTCCCAATCAAACACAAAAATCTTTAAAATAGCAGGTTTCAGATCCACCACCAGGGTTTTGCTAATGAAAACGAGGATCTCCCAAAGTCTGCCAAACCTTCTGACTTTTGGAGCAGAAGGTTCAGAAGGCCTTCCAAACCTACCAAACCTATATTTTCAGAATTTTGGGGTCAATCAAATGCAAATTAAACTGCATCAGGCAAATACCCCACGTTTTTTCTGATTCACCCGGTATATAATTTTGATGGAGGGTTTTTTAGGCCTCTTTTCGCGCATATCGAATTTGCCATTTTTTTGAAAATTAAATTCCACCTATATTTCCAATGCTCAGAAAATAGAAAAAATCACAAAAATACTTCAACCCTTCGGGTATCAACTAAACTTTGACTGATTCTAATATCTCAAGTATTCTCCACATAATGAATTTTCAAACATGTGAAGTTCTCTTTGGTCCACCTGGTAATGTAGCAGGAATACTGCCTACAAATATGTCATTTCCTTCAGCCTCGTTATCATGTTATATTTGATTGCATAGCATCTTACTTTTGTTTCTTGGTCATGCGTAGTAGTATACATTACAATATTCTTTTATATTATGTGCAACTATTGTTTTCCTTTGACTCTTAATTTTAGTAAACATTTTGATGCGAATAATCATCAGTACACACACATCACAACTTCTTTGTTGTCTCAATTTCACACAGTGGAGATTAAAGGACAATTATCTACAACTGCCACAATAAGGCAATGGTGGTGTGGCATATGAGGCATCATCCATTACGACTAAACTCATCAGTAGCTTTCATTTGGGTTTTGAGCAAGGGTCTTAGTTTCATTGTTATAATTAATTCCAATTAAAGCACAATCTTAACCTTTGTGAAACTGCTCATACAAGAAACTGTTAGGATGTCTCAATAAAATGTTTAAAATTTTCCTGGATATTAGAAGTAAAATATTAGGAAGGGTGTGGCATTGTGTGGCACATTTGATAATCTATTACAGTATGCTTCTTGGAAAATCCAAGCTCACAAGATAGGCCTATCAAGCATAGGTATAACAGTAATTTCAATAAAAATACGACTTGTACGAAGAATATGAATAGATACAGCAATCAAGCATAGGTTATCAAGCATAGGTTATCAAGCATAGGTTATCAAGCATAGGTTTCAAATCTTTAAAAAGGTTGGTGTACAATTTTGTGACCTATTTCTGCGAATGGAATGGCTTGAAGGAAGCTTTAGCTACTTTGTAATAATTCTACCGTTGGACTTTTCATAAATCTTCAATATTTTTAGAATTAGAGTGCTTTCTTCTTTTTTAAGAATTCAAGAAAAACTTTGAAAAAAACTTAAAACCATCATAATTTCTAAACTTTTTGAGGAAACATCGAATAATTTTCCAGAAAAACACAGTTTATGAATGTCTACAATATGGTATCAAGTAAAAGTTTTTCACTCTTATGATTTGTGATTTAGAAATTTGATGACGTCACATCCTCAAATGACTTGAAATATGAAATACGCTGTATTTTCGAAAATATTCAAGATTTCTGAAAAGTCCAACGGTAGAATTATAGCAAAGTAGCTAAAGTTTCTTTCAAGCCATTCGATTCAAAAAAATATGTCACTGAATTTTACACCGACCTTTTTACGCCAATTTAAAGATTTGGAACCTATGCTGGCCTATCAAACAAGTACATGTGTGTAGTTTTCAATAAATAGGTAATTATCGATCGATTTAAATAGAGTTGACCTGCCCTCCCTGGGCTGGTTTTATGATCATAATAAATCTCAGCTAGGAAAAAGAAGTTCAGTAAAGAAATTCACTATCAAGAAGCACAATTTTAATCTTTCAGAAACTATTCATGTCCGTCAGTAATCCACAAAATATTAAGGAAATTTAGTGGGGTGGAAATATGCAAAAAATGAATGTTCCACTGGAGAAATACAGATAGCCATAAAATTTTTTTCAGAACGATTTTCACTCCAATGCAACATTTCATATTAAGCTTGCTTGGAAAATAGCTCTTAATTTAAAATATTTTAGAAGACCCGCTTTGACCTGTTCTCTTTAAATCTAGCGTTGATTTTTAAAGCCCACTTCTAAAGCAGTTGAGCCACTAAGATTGGTGCCATTAAAGAATTGCTGATTGCTGACAGTGGTGTAACGCATGGTGGTTGGGGTTAGAGCATGGGCATTGTGGACAGGATTGGTGTCGATAGCGTCCATAATACCCGGCCTAACTGTGCATAAAAGGAATAAATGTATTTCTTTACCTTGCTTGTCTTCATTTCATTGGTATCTTTACGCTCCTGGTTTGGTTCCTTATACCCCATCCACACCGACACAGTTAAACCAGCTTTATTTCAACCATGTTAAATTTCAACCAATCAAATGAATTCGATTTCTTGGATTGACCAATTAGAACGCAACATTTGATAACCTGGTTTAATTTAAGCTGCTTTAACTTGCAAGTGTGAATGTGGTATTACTTTGATCGTTTGCTGCGGGCCTAAATTTCAAATTGTTGCCGTGGTCCGGAAGTTATATGGCCTGAGAACTAGTTGCCAGGCGACGCAGCCTTCGAACGACTCAGGATGAGATGATATCAAAACTAGATTTTTTGTATTTGTCTTTGTCTCCCCTTTGGGAGACCTAAAATCAACAGTTTTTGTAGATCTTTTCAAATTTCGATATTTTCAAAATAAAATCTTCTAAGTAGTTACCCATTACGCAACTCCAATGACTTACAGCATTATAGACCAAATCAAGTCACTTTTGGTTCCAATAGCCTTCAATCATTGGGACCTCAAATCTGGAATGGACTTCCAAATGAAATGAAATCGGCTGAAAATCTAAAAAGTTTTAAAAATATGATAAAAAAGTGGGATGGCCCAAACTGTAAATGTAGTGTCTGTCAATATGTATCTGGAAATTAGTTTTTTTTTTTTAGTTAGATTATCAAAAGACTCTGCAAAAAATATTTATTTATGTATTATTCATCGATTTAGATTAGTTTACTTTTGTATATTTGTATATAGTAAGCTAGAATGTAAATAATCGATTTAAAATAAGATGACAAACAAACAAAATCTGTCTCCTGTTTTGGAGACGGTCTCCTGTTCAGGACATAGGTCTCCCGTTCGGGCTAGCTAGTTTCTCTACCTAAAAGCTAAGCTGGTCTTGTCTTTCTTTGTTATGTTTCCCACATTTTGTGTTACAGTATCCCTACGTGTTGAGCGACACGGATTGACAGAAAGACTTGCAAAGAATACGAGAAAACTGCTGTTGATTTAGGAGTAGTAGGTAGCCTTAACATAAAAACACCGTGCCAAGGAATGATGCCAAACAATTTAGAAACCGAGTTGCAAATGAACTAAAAGAAAGTAAAGCCAATTATTTCCACAACTATTTCAATGAAAATAGAAAAAAACATCAAGCTTTTGTGGACTGGGATAAAGTCGATCATTGATGAAACATTAACTTTGCCACAAGAAGCCATATACGCTGATGATGCAGACTTCATAACAACTGATAAGCAAAAACAAGAAGATCTGAAATCATACATCAAAGACATATTGTTGGAAGATAATCTCAAAGTGAATGAATCCAAAACAGAAGAGACAATACTTGAAAGGAAAATCAAAGTTCCATTCAGATGTGAAAAGACACAAGGAATCAATCTAAAGATCATAAAACAAGATTGCGAAGAAAGATGGAGAACGGTTAAAAAGCTGGGATCATTGTTGGGAGATGCTGAAGATGTGTCTAGAAGGNAATCAATGAATGCAACAAAGAGTTTACTTTTCTCTTTCTTAACAATTTTATCAATCAGCGTTTTTAGTACAAATATGTTATCAGATGTTTGTTTCCCTTTTAGAAAGCCAATTTGATGGTGGGAGATTAGTTTATGCTTGAGAATGAATTGATTTAACCTTTCAAGAAGAACATAGCTGTATAGTTTACTTAGACAAGAGCTTAATGCAATACCTCTGTAGTTATCCGGATCAGAGATGTCCCCTTTCTTATGAATAGGTCTGAGCAAATTCATTGCCCAGAGCTTGGGGTAAGATGATGAGGTAAGGATCAGATTAAACAGGTCGCAAATAGGTTGTAGAAGATATTCCTTCCCAGCAATCAAAAATTCATTTAGGATTCCATCAATTCCTGGTGACTTATTTTTCTTTAAAGAATTAATTGCACTAGAGATTTCCTGATGTTTTATACGGAAGTCTAATTCATTAAATAGTATAGACTTGCATTCATCTAGGTGTTTAGAAGAATCTTTGCCAAAAAGTGTCTCAAAGTGTTCTATCCATTTAGGTGTTTTGATGGTATCTACAGGGTCACTTTTTTCACCGCTCCAGCACCTCATCTTTCCAACTATCTTCCAATACTCTTTTGGGTTCTCATTTTCAAGCGTTAGAAGTTTATCTAGTAGACGGGTTTTGAACTGTTTCTCAGCTCTTTTTAGACAACGTTTGTAAAGTTTCCTGCATACGAGGTAGTTGCTAAGTGCACTTTGATCAAAAGGTCTTGTTTGCAATTCCTTTTTTGCTATGTTAAGCTTACTCTTAAGTTTTCTGCACTCATCATCATACCATTTTTTCTTATTCCTATTTCTAAGAGGGTGTTTCTTGCGCCTAATGGTTCTAATCTTCATAGTTTGATTAGCTGCTGAGAGAATAGCTTCATTAATTTCCGCTAGGGCTAAGTTTACATCCTGTTTGTGCTCAGCGCACTTTTGTATTGATAAACCTACCGCTTTCTTGAAGAGGCTAAGGGAAATTTGGTCTGGTTTGAAATGGGCAGGCAATGGTGTTAGGTTTATGTTAAGGTCTTCAGTATTGGTATCTTTAGATAGGTTGGATGATATTGATGAAATAATACAGCAATGGTCAGAAATGTTAGTAAAAGGTTGGATTTTAAAGTCCTTAATATCTTTTAATAGGGTAGAATCAGCAATAAAATAGTCAATTGCACTGGGGCTGTCACCAATTTTAGTTGGGAATCTTGTGAAGGTACCAGAATCATCACTGTACCTACCATTTAGAATTCTGAGTGAGAGTGTCTTACAGAGATCTAAAATTTTCTCACCATGAGAGTTACAAGGAGTTATATCCATATTATTCCTTGGCAGAGGCTGATCAGCTATATAATTATCTAAATCACTGACTGGGGAAAACCTGTCATTGTAATCTAAAACAAAATCAGGTTGGTTGTTTGTTCTTGCGTTCAGATCCCCAGCTATAAGGATATTTCCTAACTGCTTCTTGTTGCAGCACTCTTGAAAGGTAATTCCTCTTGAATTGAAAGGTACCTTTGAAAATGAGGTTAATTTGCTTTTGTTTGTTTTATGTGCAGAAACCCAATCGGGTGGGAGGAATGCATTGTCTTTAATTTCGATTCTTTTGACAGAGGAAGAAGCGAAACGAAGCAGCCAAAATATGTTCCTGCCTGTGTATTTGTTGATAACCTCGGAGATGAAAGTAGTGAGAGAACAGCAAGAAATGATGAAATTAGAACACACAGAGTGCAAATAAAAGAGAAACTGCTAGGTGAGTTATTAAGGGAACAAAAGGGGCTATACTATATCACACATATATTTTGTTTCGTAACATAATCATGGTATGGTTATTCGCAAGTTCTTGGCAAGGTATCTACTGTCTTTTTACGTGTGCACATCGTGATCATATGGCAAGGCAAAAGAACAAATTCCCCACGTATGTAAAGATCGGATGGGGATCGGGGATAGCCTGTTTCGCAGTGAGGCACAGTATCATTATCAGTTATGGCCATATGTTTCAGTGGCGGCGCTACACAGGTGGGGGGGTCCCCATTTCTCTCCGAGGTCTGTCTTCAAATTCGTCCAAACCGGTGGAGAATCTTGAATTTTGAGGACAACTGTAACATATAATTCCACCAGTGTTATGCGAACTGATCATAAAATAAAAAACTGTTATCATTTGATTGAAGGTAATGCGTCGATACCGGTAGACTTCCCAGAGGAAGAAAGCATGTGATCAACTAAAATTTCTTTTCAATCACGCATAAAAGGTTGCTTTGCGAATTGCGAGCACCCGGATCCGCCATTCCGTTACCGGGAACTATGGAAAAGGGATCGGTCGGAAGGACTTCATGAAATAGACTTGGGGCAAGTCTACTCTGCCTGGGACGTCTCATGATTTTGTGATCACAGAAGGTTGCTTACAGAAATTTTCTCAATTCATGTGATCAGTTTGAATATCAACCAATCATTTGCCGAGAATTTGATGGATATGGACAGGCTGAGTATACGCTGGCCTTATATATGGACACATTACCTCCAACCATTCACCATATGACCTTAAACTAGCTGTTAATAAAGTTAAGTGAGTGCAGCTCAAGTCAAGGGCAGGTATGTGCTTCTCTACCCTCATAAGGGTGGGTTTTGCAAGGGAAAAGTCGACATTAAAAACAATTAAAAAGCCGACAACTGTTTGCAAATTTCAAGACAGCTTAGCATGATTAAAATTCAAATTAAAATTAAAATTAAAATTCAAGTGTTAAATGGTAGTTTCCAGGCACAGTTATTTAATGTTCATAGTTCATTAGTTCCTGTGGACTTTATGGCCTTCTACTGCCCTGGATGGTACCTCCCGTGATGTGTTCCTTTCCTTTGGCCACAGACCAACATTGAAATTTATTTTTGAAAGAGAAATAGTCATTTGCAGAATTTTTCTCTGATTTTACCACAATGGGTTTAGATAAATAATTTATTGCCCTAAAGAGCAATGCCACAAGGGGCAAGTCATTGTTAACTTCGTTTGATCTTGCAAAACACACTGTGGCAGCTGATCAGTTGACAAATTTGGAGCTTCAGGCCTCAGGGATCATTCCTTTTTGCAAAGCATGCAAAAACTGTGAATCATCAACATCAAGAGTTTCATCAACAGTTTCGGGCTGCCGCCCTGGAGCAGCCATTACTGTTGGTTATAAGTCAGAGACATAGACATTAAAGCCATAATTGCACAGTCTCTACGTGACTCTACACTGAAATATGCATCCTATTGGGTTCCCCCTTGGAATTGATTTTGGCAGCTTTAGGGCTGAATTTTCAGAAGGGCTGTTGCTCGTTGTAGGTATGGGCCCATGGTTCTCTGCACTCCTGCCAATAGTAAAAGAAAAACAGTGCAAACTTGAAACACAATGTAGATGTTATTTGGCCTATATACCGGAATCCCTTGTAATTCTCCGTCTCACTTTTAAAACATTGTTCCTTTATCAATCCCCTGCCGGTGGCACATAGCGTACTGCGTTATATGCCTATTCATGATTTGTGCAAGAAGAAACACATAGGCCAATGCTTCTAGGCCCTGAAACTCTAGCCAGCTTCCCTTTACAAAATCGAAACTCACAGGCATGCAGTGAGATGGGACACAAACTTCAGCATTCGTTGCCACTAGAAAAAAGGGTCTCATACCTTTACAGAATTTAGGCGGAAACTAGAAAAGCATCAACGTACAAATTGAAACTGTAGATTGTGCAAGAGATATGTAAATAATTTAGGATTTTTATAGATATTTAATTATTTGTGTAGTAAAGATGTACTTAGGATTATTTAATTTTCAGTTTTCATAGTGCCTCGTCAAATAGAGTAAAAACCCACGAATAAGAACCTTTATTAATTTCCAAATCAACCTGGCCTAGTGGTATAAAATTGGCAGGGCTGGAAAATGCCCGGCAGCGCCGGCAGCGGCGCTGCCAGGAAATTTTTGATGAGAATGACTCGCAGGAAATTTTTCAATTTCGCAGGAAATTTTTGGCATATTCTTAGGAATGATAAGATGGAATTTCTTTCCTGTTTCTATTTCTCATTAGCCACCTATATTTTCGTAATACTTTCTGTTTGAATGTCGTCTTTACTAGCTATCGGATGACCCAATAAAATGTGAAACTTTTGAAAATCACCAATATTTGACTGTATAACCGATCTTTAAGTTTTCTTTTTGTGTAAACGTATTTTTTCTAAAAGAAACTAAGAATTTGAGCCAGTACTGAAAGTTTTTTAAAATTATCAGATTTTGAGTACTCAGGGTTTCTTACGAGTTCCATAACAATCTTCATTTTTGCTGACTGTGCCCTCGTGAACATTTCAAAACGAAATTGTTTGAAGCCTTTCGAATGTTTGGACATTACTCAAGCACCTTCTGAGTAATAAGATACAGAAAACAAATGAAAATGAAGTAAAAATAAGCTAAAGATTCCCTTGAATAAAATAAATAGTTGCTCACATACTTTCTTCCGATCCTGGAGTTTCTTAACTTTTTAGCGATCTGAGAGTTTCGTTTCTTATAAAGAGTTACTTATGAAAAAAATGAGTGTATTTGTATCAAAGACCAAATATATTCAATAGATAGCCATTTTATTCTCTTGTGAAAGACAAGACAAAATTACGGCATGAAAAAGCATGTTTTGGGCAATATTATTCTACAAAATATTATATTTTTAGCCAAAGAGCTATTTCTTGCGATTT
>REGM01000003.1:2544164-2561347 GCA_004194415.1 Aurelia aurita
AAGTGACTGATGTTTATTTTTAGTGCAAATTAGCATTCCCTGCGTCTTTGCTACATTAAGAGATAATTTGTTACCACTTAGCCACGAATCCAAATCCCTAAGGTCGCTATTGATAGCCTCATTCAGGTCCTTAATATTCTTAGAACGTAAGAACAGAGTCGTATCATCAGCATACATGGGAGTAGCTGAATTTCTAACTGCGCAGGGAAGATCATTGATATAGACCAAGAAAAGAAGAGGTCCGAGACATAAGCCTTATGGAACACCAACCTCTATTTTCTCCGTTTTAGAGTCTATACCGTTAACCCTACAAAACTGTTTCCTGTTAAATAAATAGGACTGAAACCAAGAGAGATTTCTGTCACCAACTCCATAGTGCTCGAGTTTTTGGCATAGAAGCTCATGATCGACTGTATCGAAGGCCTTTCTGAGGTCAATAAAGACTGAGCCTATCATATAGCCATTGTCAAAACCATCGTACCAGTTAATAACTGGCAGTTATCAGTTGTTTTGAGCAGACATGTCAAAGTGGAAAATAACAATCTAAAGCCTGACTGACCACTTGAAAGAAGCCCATTCGAGTCCATATGGAAGTTTGATCGCTTGTCTCAATTTGAAAACGAGGTAGAGAGCGTGGTCGTCAGATAATATTGCACCTCATCTTTCCGTAGAGACGTGGACTTGCCCCAAGTCTATTTCGTGAAGTCCGTCTGACCGATCCCTTTCCCATCATCGTTTCTGGATCCGCCATTCCAACATTCCGTAACGGATCCGGAACTATAGGAAAGGGATCGGTCAGACGGACTTCATGAAATAGACTTGGGGCCACGGAGGGGGGGGGTCCTTTTCTTCCATAGTAAAGCAATTTTAGTCTAGGCCAGTCTAGGCAAGGGTATAGTTTTTGGCAATTTTCGTCCAGGAAAGGCCAAATTTTCTTACTTTGTGTCTAGAAACTCTAAATTTTGGAGATTTTGGTCTAGAGAAGGCGAAATTTTGGTGATTTGTGCCTAGAAAACGGCAAATTATGGCACTTTTGGTCTTGAAATTAGTCTAGCCAAGGGTATCATTTTCACAAAAATTGGTCTAGCCAAAGGTACCATTTTGAAGATGCTCGCGGCACACCCCTTTCCAAAATTTGGCAAAGAACACCCCCCCCCCGTGCTTGGGGCAAGTCTAGTAGAGACGAGAAACATTGATCATAGCTTTACAACTATTTGGCATCGTTTCTATTCAAGCAATGTTTCTCTATACATCATCAAGAAATCTTTTAGAGCATGATCGCTTGCCTCAATTTGAAAGCGAGACAGAGAGAGAGGGTTGTCATTTAATAACTTGCCAGCTGCCAGCTCATCTATCCGTAGAGACGAGAAAAAGCGATCGTAACTTTAAAACCGTTTGGCGTCGTTTCTATTAAAGCAACGCTTCTCAATACCTCATCGAGAGAACTTGTAGAGCATGAGCGCTTGTCTCAATTTGAAGGTGAAGTAAAGAGAGTGTTGTCGTTAAATAACTTGCCAGCTCATCTATCTGTAGAGACGAGAACAATTGATCGTAACTTTAAAACCGTTTAGCGTCGGTTCTATCCAAGCAACGCTTCTCAATACCTCATCGAGAGAACTTGTAGAGCATGAGCGCTTGTCTCAATTTGAAGGTGAAGTAAAGAGAGTGTTGTCGTTAAATAACTTGCCAGCTCATCTATCTGTAGAGACGAGAACAATTGATCGTAACTTTAAAACCGTTTAGCGTCGGTTCTATCCAAGCAACGCTTCTCAATACCTCATCAAGAAAACTTTTAGCCCATTCTTTGATGTGGGGGAGTCAATATCTTCGCCTAAACTGCAAAATAGAAGATCCTTCCACGTGGTCTGGAGGCGTTTATCAATTGACTTTAGAAATTATTTTCTACTTGATTGAAAAAGAGAATTGAATAGATTTTCAATTTGGAGGTGACCATTTTTAGATTGTCAATGTTTAATTCAAGAAAAATCTTTCCTCTTTCAATTAAATAGATCTGCAATGAATTTTCTTGCTATGCAAACTAAGACAAAAAATCCCACAATCGATAAGTTTCAGTGTTTGCTTTAAGCAGAACATGCAAATGGCTAGCCTTGCCTAAATGATTGCAGCTGCTACCAGAAAGCTTCCTGTCCAAGCAACATCCTTATAAAATTGTCAAGTAATTATAGTCTCATTTGGCCTGACAACGGTCATTTATTTCTCACTCAGATACAAAGAGGACAAGAAGTACGCTAGATCGTCCGTTAACTTCGTAGGTTTGTATATACTCTGTATATTTGTGCATACATTTTTTTATAGGAAACTTTAGCTGGTTGCTAATAGCATAGGTTCCAAATCTTTGAATTTGCGCAAAAAGGTTGGTGTAAAATTCTGTGATCTATTTCTTTGAATTGAATGGCTTGAAAGAAACTTTAGCTACTTTGCTATAATTCTACCGTTGGACTTTTGAGAAATCTTGAATATTTTCAGAATTAGAGTGCTTTTCTTCTTTTTCAAGAATTGAAAGAAAATTTTTGAAAACAACTTAAAACCATCGTAATTTCTAAAATTTTCGAGGAAACATCGAATAATTTGATAGAAAAACATAGTTTATGAACGTCTACAATATGGTATCAAGCAAAAGTCTTTCACTCTTCTGGTTTGCGATTTAGAAATTTGATGACGTCACATCCTCAAATTAGTTGAAATATAAAATGCGCTGTAATTTCGAAAACATTGAAGATTTTTGAAAAGTCCAACGGTAGAATTATAGCAAAGTAGCTAAAGTTTCTTTCAAGCTATTCAATTCAAAGAAGTAGGTCACTGAATTTTACACCGACCTTTTTACGCCAATTTAAAGATTTGGAACCTATGCTGCGTTATTGTCTATTACAAAGACGATTTTACTCGGGAGCTAAGATTCTTTTGTAAATGACCTTGAAATTTTCTTCTATTTCTCATAGAATTGGTGATGGAAAGAAGTATGGTTTCATTATTTCTATTGTTGTTGATCTTGGTGGTCACTTCATTTCAACAAGGTAAATAAAGTTGTTTTTTTTCTGATAAAGGTAAATAAAGGTTATGAAGGTAAATTGAATTCTCACAATAAATTAATAAAGGTAAATAAAGTTATTTTTGTTTAAAATCCAGTCTATCCATGATTTTATACACCAACTTTTAAAATTATCATCCCCGTGAATAAGACTGGAGGTGAACATTTTTTTGATTGAAATCAGCAATACACACTCATTTATTTATAAGAAACTTGGGAAACTTGACTCTGAAGATTATGGTACGGCTTCTTAACTTTGGGACCAATTCTTATAGTAAAAGTTTCTTGCAGAGTTTCTTAATTTTCATAAAAGTGAAATTAAAATCCATTGAGGACTGCTATAGTAAAAACCTCTCCTTTGCCGCGTTCATTTACATCCTTCCATCTTGCTTCTCCTCGTGTTCGCTTGGTTTGCCCAAAGTTCCCGGATCTCCTCCGCAACGTAAAGTCCTCCGCAATATAACTCCTCCGCAATACCAACTTTCGCTATACTGCTAATATAGCTTTTTGGATCCAGAGAATTACAAGAAAGAATCACATCATAAACAAAATTATACTTTTTAGTATTATTTGGGTTAGTAATGCACTTTTTGTTCAAAACACTTTGCAACCCACAACCAAAAATTGAAAAGTTTGTTAACCTCGAATTGACCTCTGATTGCTTCCAGTCGATTTCTTAATTTTTTAGAGTACTGGAGTTTCTTATGAGTCGATTCTTAAAGGGAATAACCTTAGTTAAAAGATGAGATCTCATAGGTTTATAAATAGCCTATTGTATTTGATAATCCAGCAAGTTGGCAAAGAAAGCAAAGCCAAAGAAAACAATGGCGTGTTTTGATTTTTCTTTATCCTATTTACATGGGCAATAAGAAACGCGGTAGTTAATTCCTAAAAAAAAATTCTTCCTGTGTCCTTATGCCCAATCCCCCCTGTGTCCCCAAAAAATTTTGTAGAAATAACTACCGCGTTTCTTAACGCCCATGCTATTTATAGACAGGCGCCTTATAGCGCAGGTCACTCACTTTAAAAAAGAATTAGTGTAGTTCTAACTTTATGGGTGATTTTGATTGGATGGTGTTTTGGATTATACACAGGAAGGTACCAAGGCGAGAATGCCAATCAAATTTTGTTTTCAGTTTTTCAGAGATGAGCGGCGTTGAATACAAGAAAACAAGTTGAAGTAAATTTTTGTCTTAAAAACAAATATTTGAGAGCACAGGCAATAAAAATAGATGATGGCAGTGAAGTGACATGTGGGGTATTTTAAAAATAGCCGAGAACATCATCTGCCCAAATTACTAAACAATTATTTAATAACTTAAAAAGACGTTTTTCTACCAATGAAGACTCAGTTTGATAAGAAGTTGTTTTGGGAGCAAACCAAATCAATTTTTAATGAATAAAACTTCAATAAACTTGGACAATGAACTTGAAAACAGTTTTTCCGATCTGAGTGATTGAGACCTTTTCTGATTTGTGATTTCGTGTGTACCTAAATTTATCAGCCCTTTTGCAAATAGAAATCTCTTTCCTAAAGAGATCTCCTCCTAAAACAAGGCAACAGTAGACGAGAATTTGCCTTGACAGTGCTAAGCTTTGTTAATGAGCCGGAGGTAAATTTACGAGTTTCAATCATTTAAATAGATTTGGAGAGCATAGGCGTCGAATCTTTCAAAAAGATTGCACAAATGGCAAATGTATCTTGCATGCGTTCGATTTATTGGCTTGAAAGAAACTTCAGGTACTTTGCAATAATTGTATGTCGGCAATTTTTGACATGTTCATTATTGTCAGAATTGCGGCGTTTTTGTATGTTTCAACCAGTTTTGAGGTTGTGACGTCATCAAATTGCTAAATCTTAAACCAGAAAAGCTACAGATTTCTGCTTACCGTCATATTGTAGACTTTCATAAGCTATGGTTTTCGTAAAGATTGTACCGTTTTTCCTGTCATTAATTTAGGATTTAAGATGATTCTAAAAAATTGTCAAAACTTGTCATGAACTCTTTCAATAAATAAAAGATAATCGGTGCAATCCTGAAAGCAATCAAGATATCAAAAATTGCGCAAATATAATTATAGCAAAGTACCTGAAGTTCCTTTCAATTGTTGTTTGATTGGTACCAATTCCGAAAACGGTAGACTTGGTAGACTCGGAATTTATGTTTGATTGACTCCAAAATTCGCAAAATGGTAGGTTTGGTAGGTTTGGAAGGCCTTCTGAACCTTCTGCTCCAAAAGGCAGAAGGTTTGGCAGGCTTTGGAGAGATTCCTGTTTTCATTAGCGAATCACAATGGTGAATCCAAAACCTGCTGTTTTGAAGATTTTTGTGTTTGATTGGGAAACATATTTCCGTCTCTGCGAAGTCTGCTGTTTTCAGAATTTGGTAAGCTTAGAATTACCAATCAAATACACCCTAAATCAAACGCAAGATGCATTAATCATTTGTTAAATCAGCTTTCTTAAAGATTTAATTCTTGTTAAAAGTTATCTTTGGTATCATTCTCTTCATTTGCATAATAGGCTAAGCTGGCAAAGCTCGGGGAGGGGGGGGGGGCATTTGACCTAAAAATGTACGGGGTGTGCCTCTGAGATATTGAAATTTGCACCCTGTGTGGGAGCAATGTTTTTCAAATTGACTTTCAAATTGTCTAGGAGTAAACTGGCAAAAAGCAATAGCAAAATTGCAAATTCCTTGTCAAAATCCTGTACGAGAGCAATTATTTCAAATCTATATACCCCTCTGGGAGCACTTTTGTGAAAAAATCGAAGTGCCCCCCCCCCCCGGGGCAAAGCTTCATTTCTCTTGAAGCTAAACGCACATGATAGGAAAGGGAAGCACGTGGTCATTGTTTGTGTGAAAATCCGAGCCTCACATATAGAACAAACAACATTCACTTTTGAGATGACACTACTAACAGCCTTTTAATTGAATACTTTGATTAAGTATCAGCTTATAATTGGTAAGAAAGAAAATCACTCCCTTGTTTCCTTGTGCTCTCTCGAAGAAGATATTTATTAAACAAATAGCACTAACTTTTATTGATGTTATCAATAAGTGCAGGAAAGGAAATTTTTTTTTAATAGACAGTAATAATATGGTCTTCCTATGGCCTCATAAGACATAATCGATAATTTATTCGCAATAACATATGCATATTTATGCAGAATAAGTATGCAGAATACTTGTCTAATACCTTGATCATTACAGTTTGTTTTTTTCTTAGCTATAAACAAGCTCGAGACAATTTTTAAGTATTTTGTGAACTATTTTTAGAGCCGTGTTAAAGAAAAATATTTTGCATTTGCGTGCATGTTTGCTTTGATGTCGAAGCAATGGAGAAAGTAGAATCATCAATGCTATCGAAAATAAATCTATCTTAAAGCTGAAAGATTTTCAGAGACTAGTTTGTCACAAGATCTTTAGAAGTTTTTATTTGTGCCTCAAGTGATGTTTGGAAAACGGTTTGCTTCGCATTGCTTGCAGCATTTTCAAAATTCATAAAGTCCGTTGACCTGGTGTTGGACAGTTTGTGCATGGGGCCTTGCTGAGCGATGGTTGTTGTTGTTGTTGTTGTTGTTGTTGTTGTTGTTGTTGTTGTTGTTGTTGTTGAGCAGTAGTGGGTGGTAGATGTTGTAGTGAAGCAGAGGCCTCTTGTCGTAAGTCAATGGTGCAACTAGATTCGATGAGTTTTTGACTGACCAAAATATATTTTATTTTAGTTGATAGTGAAGATGATGGTACGCATGCTACCATGCTGTCTGGACCTCGATTCCATTTTAGTGGCAACTTTATAGCTGATGTAACGACAGTCAACAACAGGATTGAAAATTTCGACGTCAGCAGCTTCGTATCCCATCATGCACTTGATGATTGGAATGGGGGCAACGGTGGTTATAATCCCCCAGGAACAAATGGATTCCTTTTAAAAGACGTCACAGTGAAAAGAGTTTGTTATAAGGAGGGAACATGCACCCAGGACATTGCTGACGATGGTATCATTGGAAAGGACGTACAAGGTATGCCGAAGCCTCCCTCAAACATATAACACTTCTCACCGAACTTTCCCTGAACTCTGTAACAAATTTTCCCANTTGTTGTTGTTGTTGTTGTTGTTGTTGTTGTTGTTGTTGTTGTTGTTGTTGTTGTTGTTGTTGTTGTTGTTGTTGTTGTTGTTGAGCAGTAGTGGGTGGTAGATGTTGTAGTGAAGCAGAGGCCTCTTGTCGTAAGTCAATGGTGCAACTAGATTCGATGAGTTTTTGACTGACCAAAATATATTTTATTTTAGTTGATAGTGAAGATGATGGTACGCATGCTACCATGCTGTCTGGACCTCGATTCCATTTTAGTGGCAACTTTATAGCTGATGTAACGACAGTCAACAACAGGATTGAAAATTTCGACGTCAGCAGCTTCGTATCCCATCATGCACTTGATGATTGGAATGGGGGCAACGGTGGTTATAATCCCCCAGGAACAAATGGATTCCTTTTAAAAGACGTCACAGTGAAAAGAGTTTGTTATAAGGAGGGAACATGCACCCAGGACATTGCTGACGATGGTATCATTGGAAAGGACGTACAAGGTATGCCGAAGCCTCCCTCAAACATATAACACTTCTCACCGAACTTTCCCTGAACTCTGTAACAAATTTTCCCAGGAGGGAGACGTACTATTGATAGTTGACGAGGGGAGTTGGGTCAGAAACTTTGTAGGTCTCGCCTCTATACAGCTTTGGAAGTATATAAATAATATCCGAGCAATAGTTTCTTAGATTTGTTATTCTATTTTCAATATGTGCTAACTTTTACCCGAATAGCCTCTTTTCGCATGCACAATGGGTGAGTTAGCCATCTGCATTTCATGCATCCTATGCGCTTGGTTTATTTACATTTGGTACTTGGCTAATTAGCCGTAGAAATCCCTCTGTTTACAATCGCTAATAACTGTGAACCGGCGTGTCAATCAAAAGCAACGGATACTAGTATTGTGTTCTGAACTAGTTGCTTTAAAGCGTTGGTTTTATTGAAGTTATAGATATGCTCCAAGTTGCTAAGAACCAGAACAAGTTTTGCACGAGGATTTGTATATTTAGATGTATTGGGATCAGTATATTGTTATCATCTTAGAGGCTACTATTTGAAAAGTTCATAGACGTTTTTTTTTCAAACTATAGGCCTGTTTTCGCCTCACTGCATAAGGCCCTCGACTTACGCTCATCTCATTGAATTGAATTGCTGTTGTTGTTGTCGCTGCAGTGAGGGCCTTATTTCCCTAGAGCTGTAAAAGTGGTCAAAAATTTCAATCGGCATATGATTTCTCACGTCCCAATCAGAATGCAGGGTTTGAGTAACCGCACTCTCATTGGCTAGTTCCTCTTTGAATTTGACTTCCCGCCAAAAGCCAACAAAGACCGTCGGATGCGGCGTTTGATTGATCTGCTGAAACGGCTGAGGCAAACAAAAATCTCGAAAGATGCGAGCGTATTTACGAGATCTTTTGCATCTTCAAACGAACAGGAAATGGATTAGAGGAGGAAGAAAGTTTTTGCAATCATGGCTAGAAGAAACATTCATCTAAGTACTGATAGCTCATTTTATGGTGCAGCAGTTCAGGAAAACTGCTTTTTGTGACGTTTTAGGCTCGGTGGTTTTGAGAAAAAAATAGCAGGTGATTTGGGCCATGCTGAATCAGTAAGAGGCTAAATCCATTTCTGGAAGCGTAGGGAAATGAGTCGTAGTTGTAGCGTTATCAGTGCAGTCAAAGAGCGAAACTACGACATGTATTGAGTCTAGGCCTGTTTCAAGGATCTTGCAAAACACAGTTTACTACAGTCACTGATAACAATAGAACTGTGAGACCTATTTGAACCAAAAAGATCTTCGTATGATCTTAAAAGCAATAGTCTGGCTCAAGTCTGGCTAGAATAAACAAATAAAAATAAAAAAAAATAATAAAAAATAAAAAAAAAAATTTGATGATAAGTTACGACAATAAAGTAACCAAAAATGTATTTTCATATCGACTGACTTCATTCTAAATTGACCTCACTTTATTTCATATCTAAATTATGCTAAGCAAGAGTTGTGAGATACATCACAGCAAAATATATTGGAAAACTTCAAAAAATTTTCACTCACCAGGTATCTTTTATATTTTGTAGATGACGGTCTGGCCTCTGCTGCTAAGATGGTAGACATCGATCCGTTAGAGCAGAGGTACACTCAAATTTGGGGTCTCGCAATCGACATCCCTGGTATCCTACGAGCAACTACAGGGGTGTTGTCGTTAAATAACTTATGGAAAAGGCAAGCGTTTGTAAACGGATCGGACGAAACTGATAGTGCTGTGTTCCATGGTGTGCTCGACGAGATACAATGGATTTCGGAAAATACCAGCTCCAAATTAGCCAATCAAATGAAGACAGAATTGCAGAGATCAAAAACAAAGCAGCTCTCCGTTCGATTCGTGGTAGACATGTTCAATACGAAAAATGGAATTGGAAGGATTTTTGGAACAATAGGCTGTCAAGGGGATCGATCGCCAAGTTCAAAATTACATGGGAGATTATTGATGTCTCAAGAGAACAAGATTTATAATGATGCAGTCTTTAATGTTGATGAAACTGACAAAAGAATTACATTTGATTTTGGAAACAGTTTTCCTACGGATGAAAATGGAAAAATTGCCAACAATGATAGTGAGCATTATGTTATTGCATTGCTACGAAATGAAACTGGCATGCAGGGGGCATTGCTGCCAGACTGCTTTGATACCGATGAAAGACTCGCCATTGTTCCAACTAAACGAGATGAATGGTTAGAAAAGGAATCTGGATTCTTTTCATTTGAGATATCAAATAAACAAGTGGAAATATTGAAGAGCAGGCCTGTCTCTGTCATAAAGGTAAATAAGTATTTATTTATCGGTACCAGGTGAGTCGAAAAAAGTTTAAACGTTTCCAAGCCTGTAGTTTGATAGCTATTAATCAGAGTCATTTAAAATGATTCTTATTGAGTAGCTAACATCTCTACTTAGATAATAAAATTTAGTTGGTTAAAATCGGTCATATTGTTCTCGACTTACGCGTGAAAGTGTTTTATCTGAGAATCGTTCAAAACAGGCCTAACCTTCTGCAGTGAAGTGAACATGAAACTTAATCGGGCTATCTTATTGCCTTGGCAAACAGTACCCAGTTGATAATTTGGCCTTAAAGAACGCCAATCAACCAGCATCCTTTGCGCGCTTCGCTTGTTGCCTTTCGACTGCGGCGGCCATTTTAATATGACAACATTCTCTGCAAAGCGTGACCGCAAAGGATGCTGGTTGACCGGCGTTCTTTAATTAACAGAAACAATTCCGCATCGGATAGACAAATGATGAACCATTTCGCAAGCAGCCTCATTACTTGATTAATGTTTAGACTACCCTCACATGAGCAAACTCAGACCGGTCTGAGTTTCAGATCGGGGTAGTGTCTGCTAATTTGCCTCTCCCTCACATGAAAAATTTCAAACCGGTTTGAGTCCAGCCCCCTTACTCTGCACATGCGCATTTCACAAAATCTTTCCTGAACATAAACAACATGGCGCCAATTGGTTTGAGAATTCATTTCGCCCCGAAACGAAAAAATTTCTGCTCACATGAAAATTTCAGGTCGACCTGAAAACTCAGACNAACGAAAAAATTTCTGCGCACATAAAATTTCAGGTCGACCTGAAAACTCAGACCGACCTGAGAGACCGAAACGCATATCAGGTCGACCTGAGTTTCAATACGCCTTCGTCATGTGAGCTCTCCAAGGGCTTCGACCGTAGACCGAAACGAATTTCAAACCGATCTGAAACTCAGACCGGTCTGAGTTTGCTCATGTGAGGGTAGTCTTAGACAGGCATGGTTTCATAAAATTGGCAATGAAATATTCAAGAAGACACAGGAGAGCCCTAACGATAATAAATAATGAAAATTGAGGAAACTTATAAGAAACTGTCAAGAAACTTTCAGTACTAAAAATCTGATAATTTTAAGAAACTTTCAATATTCAAAATCTGATAGTTTTAAGAAACTTTCGGGATCGGGTCATTTTCTTAGTCTTTTACGAAAAAAATACGTAAACTCTCTTCAAACTGTGCGTACTATTTCTACTGATTACGTATCTTGAAATCTTTCTTCAGGTAAGAGGCGAAAGTCCAAACACACAGTGCTTACAGATAGTTTTGCAAGAGCCAAAAGACGGGATTCAATTACATCCTTTGGACGAATTTATACATAAAAAGGAATCTGGTGAGCAGCTCAAAATGGACTTCCTTGCGACGAAATTTGGCAAGCCCCATCCTGGTATCGAGGTTAAATTTGTTCATGACGAGCGACGAGTTGTTGCACATACGACTGGATGTTGCCATCCAAGATTTCCATTGCCTGAGGGCCTAAAAACAAACAATAATGGGATTGCTCGATTGGATGTAAAGCTACCAATGCTGGCTTCACCAAGAGAATTTGTTGATGGTCAGATATACAGAATTGCATATTTTCCTGAGAACAGTGTAATAGCAAAAGCTATCTCTAGCCCTGAAGTAGCATTTAATAACGCAGTTATACTGAGGGTTTTTGATCATTTTGAATATCCGAAAAATATTACTTGGGTAGATCACATATATCCAATTTTCAAACAATACTCGAATTTGTATCCTGTAATGAAAGGTTCTACCTTTGATATGAGTAACTATCACTCGGTTGTCAAGTTCAAAAATATGATTAGCACTTCGATGAATTTAGCTGTCACTCACAGTAGCTATATGCCAGCTACCCGCGATTTATCGAGCAGAAAACGCAGAATGGTTACTGAATGGCTCACACAAGAGAGTCCTGCAGTTGGAGATGTGAAGAAGTTGATAACTGTTCAACATTTACGAGAGCTTCTTCAAACGGCTTTAGAAGTCGAGCACTCTACGATACCCCCATATTTGACCGCACAATGGTCCATCCGAGATGGGTATAACAGGCAAGTGCATCGCATCATTAAGACCATCGTGAGACAAGAAATGTTACACATGTCTTTGGTCGCTAATTTGATGAATGCTGTGGGTGGAAAGCCATCTTTAATCCATTCGACTTTTATACCACAGTATCCTTCAAAGCTCCCAGGAGGGCTTGAAGGAAATCTAGTGGTTTCTTTGGAAAAACTCTCACCTGGACTCGTGAAGAACGTTTTCATGCAAATTGAGAAACCAGATACTAACGAAGAGCATCAGAATTTCCGCAAAGCAATCTTTAATCACATGAAAATGGTATTTATAAACAAAGAATGTAAAAACGGTTCAGTTCATGCTTTGTGTGATAAATATCAAGGGAACAACATGCATACAATGTTTGCTCATTTGAGACATGGTTGTCCCGTTGAGGTTGAGAAATATATAGAGAAAATGGGAACTGCCAAGACTAGCAGCCACTCAGAGGGAAAAGAAAAAGACCTTCTAAGATACAAAGATGGCATCGCATCTTTCTATACCCACGTTCTATTTGTGTTGGCACATCTTACGAATTGCGGCACAAACAACTCAATTTTCACAGGAAATATTACTCGACAACTAACAACAGACGAGAGCAGGTATGGAAATGGTAAATTGAAGAAAGTGACAGATTATGTAAGTGCAGTGGAAGCATTGAAGACGATAATAGAGGAGGGAGAAGGAACGTCTGATTGCGATCCAGCCATTCATTATTTCGATGCTAAAGATGACTTGTCTCATTACTCCATGTTTCATACAATTGTAAAAGGCCATCGAGTGAACATCAAGAGGAAAAAGGACGCGAAGCAAGATAATTATTTGAAATCTTCAACAGATGTAAGTATATGACACTTTAGCCACTGAAAATTCTTTTGTGAGCAATTTCAATTTCTTAATTTTACTTTTTATGTCTATCACTAGACAATAACGCTAAAGATGGCGGCTCCAAAGACTCCATAGTGTTCTGCTGCAAAGCATGCTGGTAGAAAGCTCCCTTACGACCACCTAATGACATAAAAATTTCGGTCTGCCGTTTCGACTAGCTAGCTGTGCTGTGGTGAAGTACAGAATTACAGCGTTTTTGTTTGTTTCAACCAGTTCTGAGGCTGTGACGTCATCAAATTGCCAAATCGTAAACCAGAAAAGCTACATATTTCTGCTTACCGCCATATTGTAGACCTTCATAAACTATGGCTTTATCGAAAATTGTAACGTTTTTCCTCTATAAATTTACGATTTACGACGATTTTAATTTTTTTCAAAACCTAAATTCTCTCAAGAAAATAATCAAGATATTATCTATGAATTCATGACTGGTATCGCCCCTGATTTCTTATATGCGGGCTTTTATTATATTCCCTCATCGCTTCTATCAGATATGTTCGATGACGTCATTTTTCATATCTTAAGTTCTGTCGGGTTGGGACTTGGGATGCAGTTCATATAGAAAGGCACAGCCCTCAGAAGGACACTTTCTAGAGCTGCATGGGCAATTTTAGACCTTAACAAGGCTGAGAAAAGGGAACTTTGGTGTTGAAAAAGGGAACTTTGGAAATCTGGGAGGGGCACGGTGGCCCCTGTGCCCCCACCTCTTATACGTCTATGCTAGTCAGTCATGTAGATCAGCTGGCATTTTCTTTTATAGGACTGTAAAGATACATCATACGAATTCTCCGGAAAGCCCGTCAGTTTTCTGCCAGATGCTACATGGCCTATTATGAAAAATTCGAGACCGTCAGATTACAAAAAAGGTAGCCTTGTCGAGATACATGGCCGTATATTTTCACGATTATACAACCGTCTACTTGGCGCTTTACACAAAACTTTTAACGGTGAAACAGAATATTTCACGAATGCTAAGTTCCTCATGTATGCTGTTGATTATTACGGAAGACAGATTGTTAAGACGGCTGTCAATGGAAAAATTAGTCCCTTTGTTGGGCCTAATGCTGCACCAATTTTCAAATGGGTGAAAACAAAGGTATCGAAATTGAGGAAAGGAAATCATGCGGAACATGCCAAATTACATGCTCATGCAATGCATGCACACGAGCTACAGATTTTATCCCAGAAGAGAAAAGAGAAACAAAATAAGGGGAAGAAGCCGAATTTAAAGAGTGAACATCGCAAGAAACGAACCAAGAAATATTCACTTAAAAAGAGAAAAAGACTGCGGCAGTTAACAAAACATAGAAAACTTAATAATGTGCAGTATCGGAGACGCAAACGCACAAGATGCAGACATGCAGAGAAAAGAAAAAAGGAGTTAAACACTTTACCGTATTATTTTGAAAATGTTGATGATAAAGTTATTGAACAATTAACGGATTTAAATTTTGATGAAAATAGACCTAGAGATCGTGATGAGGAAAATAGATTGCGAGATGACAGAATTGATCCTCAAGGAATTTCATTAGAAGATAAGGCTGAGCCTCGAACTGAGGTAGATGGCATCAGATTGGAAGATAGGGCTGAGCCTCGATATCAAGATGATGACATCAGGCGAGAGAATGAACTGAATGAACCTCGAGATGATTTAGATGACACTCTATCTGAAGATGATAGAACTGTGGCTGATCTTCAGATTGAGAGAAACTTAAACGATGAGCGAAATAATGATCTTGAAGACGATGATAACGAGAAGTAAAGAATTTTTCAAAAGTCTTGGCAATTGGACACATTTTTGGGGAAAAGGATCCGAAATTTCTCACAAAACTAAAATTGATATTGATATGAAATTGGTATGAAAAAAGGGAGTGCCTCCTTTGATAAATGACGATGCATCCTGCCGTACACGTATTTTTTCATAAGAAACTAAGAATTTGAGCCAGTACTGAAAGTTTCTTAAAATTATCAGATTTTGAGTTTTCAGAGTTTCTTACGAGGATCTTAAAGATTCCATAACAATATTCATGTTCACTATCTTTGCCCTCATGAACATTTCAAAAAAGGGTTTTTGAAGCCTTTCCAATGTTTAGACATTACTCAAGTACCTTCTGAGTGATATGATACAGGAAACAAGTGAAAATAAAGTAAAAACATGCTGATGATTTCCTGTATTAAAATAAATAGTTTCTTAAGTTATATTTTCCCAGACTGGAGTTTCTTAATTTTTTGGCGATCTGAGAGTTGAGTTTCTTACCAGCAGTTTCTTATAAATAAATACGTGTATATGATGACGTACCCTGGGTACCAGCTGGTACCCAGGGTAATGATGACGTTATACCCTGTTAAACAATAGAATTTCAAGACATTTTATGTTTAAACCAATTTTTAGGCACTGTCTACCGAAATTAGACCTTGTTTTAGCAACTTCTCCCTGGTAAAATGCACCCTCATCAGGAGTACATACCTGTCAGTGAATATTAGTAAGTCCCCCCTCCGGGCCCATACAAAGGCCCTCCCTGCAGCAATAGGTTCATGCTCTAGTTGGCAAGGTTTGTTATTTTTCAAAGGAGCCAAACGGAATTTAGTTTTCTGTGATTCAAAATCGAAAATGTCAAGACTTTTGAAATGGACTTCAGTTTGCTTTGCTGTTAAAAGTAGCTTATTTCTAGACTTGCCCCAAGTCTATTCCGTGGTCTATCAGCAATCAATAAAACATAATAACTTCTGCGGGGGCGTAAATCGTGACGAGGACGCTGCGAAGGGCAAGTCTACTTATTTCTAACTTACTAACTTTCTTCAAATTGACACAACATGAGATGTTTCTGTAGCATAGGTGTAGCAGGGGCGCTCAGGAGACCGTTTCAACTTTCCATGTCTGGAGCCCTCCTTACTTTTGAAAAACCAAAACACTGCGGACATAGATATTTTGCATCAAGTTGACTAAACCTGGTGAATCAAAAAGAGTTTGTGCGTTTGGAAATGTCAAGCTATGATATTGATTATCATAGCTTGGCTAGTCTGCACTTTAGCGGACCAGCTTTCAATATCGGCAAGTAATGTGTCATGGGGTAAGGGTTAGGTTCAGGGTTAGGCTTTGGGAAAGGGGCTTTTAGGGTTAGTTAGGGTAAGTTAGGTTTAGTTAGGGTAATTTAGGGTTAGTTTGGGTTAGTAGGGTATTTAGTCAAATACGTTCCCGATAGATATGACATAAAGCTGGTCCGCTAAAGTGCAGTCGTCCCTAAGAAACCGAGAGATCAGTATTAATCAGTATACAACGCACATATACAGTTTCCTTTCTGAGTTAGCGTATCTCTAAAAGCATCTCTGGGAATGTTAAAGCATGGGTGGCTAGACACTGCGTGTGTGCTTTTATGGAGGAGCGCCGCAACTAATATGCTCGTGCGGGGGAAAATTTATAGTTCTGCGGAGGAGGTCTTAACAACAGAACCTCCTAACTTAACAACAGAACTTTCAAAATGGCGGCTGACACAAGGATAGGAAACAGAATCACAACTATGAAGTACAACTGCGGTGTCTAACTACCCATGGTTAAAGATCAAGCAAGACAACTGTAACAAGGATGCTTCAATTTGATAGGCTTTGAGAAGGTATTTGGGCTCCCAAATTTGAAATAGCAGATAAGTTAGTTCCGCCATCAAATTACTCCCGACGACCCCCTAGTTGGCCCTAGTTTTGTATAAAAAAGAGTGAAAATTGAAATTGTACAGAATGATGATATGATCAGATCTTTTTTTTCACCAATTCGAACCAACAAGAAAGCTTCCATTCTCTCTATCCTCCTAAATGCACATTTTAAATGTCAGAAGTTTTGCTAGGTAACACTGTTTAATTCTATCACAGATATGTATGATTTTCTGTATGAAGGCACACGGGTAATATTGAACAAATCTATTTTTAGAATTAAATGTAGCATTTGCTAATACATCAACGTCTTGCAAAGAAGACAATAGACCTTTTCACAGAGGTCTGGGACGGCGCGCTACTTTTCTGGAAGATGGCGGATAGAGGGAATCCTCTTCGCGATTTCGCGATGCAATAACTGAACTGGAGCTGAAGTGGGAGAAGCTGTGCACGAAATCTCGCATTTAAATCCAGCTAAATGGTTCAAAGGAGACCAGAAAGGCTTAAAACATGAAAGCAGATAGTCATCTATCACGTTAAGGTGGTATTTAGCATACTTTACAAGGAAAAGTTTATTTCTTCGAGTTTGGTGAA
>REGM01000003.1:2563770-2593997 GCA_004194415.1 Aurelia aurita
TTATTTGACCATTCGTCATTCGTCATTTGACCATACCCCAAAATTCATTATCTTTTCCAAGCTTTTCTAAACCAACCTAAAAAATTATTTGCATCGAGTACACATGATCATTGATGATTATTCATACCAAAGTAAAATCATGTTTCGAATTGTCATATGCATGCATTCAATTTTTAATAAGAACTTGGCTCTGATCTTTGTAGTATGGTTTCTTAATTTTAATATTCCTATAGGAAAAGTTTCTTGTAGAGTTCCTTAATTTTCCACAAAACTGAATTTTACATTTCGTCAAAATTCATCGAGGACCGCTTTTTGAACCAAAATTTACAGGAGAAAACCAAATCTTGAACAAGAATTATATTTTTTAGCATTATTTGGGTCGCTAATACACTTTCTTGTAAAAACACTTTGCAGCTGATAACACAAATCGAAAATGACGCGACTACAGTTTTTCATAAGCGGTTTCTTACAAAATATAGCAGGTGTACGTTGAAACTTCGCTGCGACAACCTAAAACAGCTTCCGGAAGAAGCTTCAAAACAACCATTGCAAACAGGAAAGAGCACATGCCGACCTTCTCATGTATGTCTGTAAAAGAGCTCAGATATTTCTGGATGGGAGCAATGAGCTTCTTCAAAGCTGCGGCAGTTTTGATATTTTTCATATTTCGTATTTCAATTTTTAACTGGGGAGTAAACTTTCGAACCAGGCATTACTGTACTCCCATCAAACTGTTAATTGAGGCCTGCTGATTTCGCTGGCAGTATTATTTCATTATTTCTTGCAGTGCCTGTTGCTAGAATACTGTCCTTCAGTGTTTTGGTTTCTAAGCAGGAGTGCAGTGTTGGAAGGGATGGAAGTCAAAAAGCAGATAAACATCTGCAAATTCCAAGCATCATTTATGAGGCCAAGGCTATACGACGGAATAGCCCATTCGTAGTCGAATTGCATATAATGGTTTGTTTGCGTGGCGCAGTGCCAAAAAAGACTAGGCGACTACGTAGAACTTCTGTGATGGCGTAGTAGAGGCGCTGCAAAAATTCAGCAGTTGGCAACAGATCGCATTTTTGGCATTCTTAGCTTGTTCGCGGAATGCGTTCTTGGTTCCTGACTGACCGACTGACTGACTGGGTTAGGGAGGGACACAACACCACTCCTATATGTACTCGTTTTACTGTGTCTCCCTTAGGGCACAGGAAGCCCATATAACTGTGTATTAAAAAAGTTAGATTCCTTTCCTACGACGTTGGCTACGTGTTTCATTTGGAAAATAAATACTTTTTTGAGAGAGCACAAGCAAACAAGGGTACTCTCTCAACAAAATATTTATTTCCCAAATGAAACACGTAGCCTACGTCGTAGGAAAGGAAAACAATTTTTTTAAATACACAGTTATATGGGCTTCCTGTGCCCTAAGGGAGACACTCGGAAAATACACACGGGGATGTCAGTCCAAGAAATTTTCAGGCAACCCAAAAATATGAGTTCAGCTTCATTGCAACCCAAAAATATCAGCTCATTTTATACTTAGAAAGCTGTAGACGAACATAAGATATCCTGAAACAATACAACTCGAGGTCAGCATTGCTTCTAGGCCCTTCTACAGAATCCAGCAATATCAGTATAACGGTATAACTATATTTGATGTCAAAAAATATGATGGCCATAATTTCAATTTATTTTGACCCAAAAATATCACTTTCGGCAATACTCTGACCTGACCCAAAAATATCAGACTCACCTCGGACCCAATGTGCCCCCTCCTGGGTTTGGAAGCGGTTGTTTTACAAATTTTCCCTGCAAGATCTTCTTGTCATCTTCTTGATCTTCTTTGAACCGAATTCAAACTTTCAGATCCATTGGTACCACACATGTGGTGAATCAACGGGTGATAGATTGTTCCGATCAAAATACTCTCTCGATGTTGAAAAATCAACCGAAAATGAGAACTTATTGCACCTTTAAAACTGCATTTAAGATTGAAAAATATATTTCTAGTATGAAGAATGTTGGAAAGAGAATTTTACTAAGCAAATTCAGGTTATCTGATCATCGTTTAGAGCTATGTTTAGAGGTAGAAGTCGGCAGATATCACAGACCAANGGTTGGAAAAGATTCTTGACAAAGCATACAATTCTACATCTTCTGTTGCTGCACAAAACAGGTTAGTCAAAAAGGTAGAATAATATCTGTGAAAGGCACTAATTTCTCATTCAATTCCTACCCTGACCGGGGACACCCCTGGGTATTTGCTCAAAAAATATTACCCGCCTCTGGGCATTTGACAGTAAATTTTTCCCCAGCCCCCAGGGCATTAAACAACACCAGGAGCTTTGCATTATACAGTTGCTGGGAATATGGCATATTCTCAGTGCCCGGCCCCCAGGCATTCACCAGAAAAATTTGCACGGCCCCCAGGCATTTGTACAAGCACTTTCGGTTGACCCCCGGGGGGATGGTCAGGGTAGGAATTGAACGAGACATAAGCAAACTTGTAAATTGGGTTATGTTCAAGACAGGAAGCAATAGATTTAGGTGGCATGCTAGCCTAGTGGTTAGCACTCTGGAGCAGAAATTTATAGCAAAATTCATTCAAAGATTATGCATAATTATGGTTGCAATTGTATGATAGCTAAATAAGGTTATTAGGTAGTAAAACTATAGAAATAGACTGAAGCAGAAATTCTAGGGAGACCAAAAAAGTACGGTGGTATGGAGGAGTTTTGAAAATGTAATGCTGGGCGATCCCTTAAGATCAGAAGGCTTCCATGAATTAGCACATTGAAGTTGTTATTTGCCTTGTCTATCTTTCAAAATCTTCAAAAGACTCTGCGTCACCTGTGGAATTTACGTGGTCTTTAACTGACAATTGGACACCTTTCATATTTTTCCCTTTCTTGATCTTATGATCAAGACAACTCAAAGAGCTGTTAGCATCGATTGTTATTGCTTGCTTTTTTCAGCTATTTTGCACCACGAATCAGCCAAGCTTCACAAACTACACCTTCATGTGTTGACAGGATAGAGCTTCCACTACAAAAACTCCTATTTTCAGCAACCATGACTCAAAATCCTGAGAAATTAGCACCATTGCAATTGCACCAACCAGTCTTATTCATGGCGTCTGAAAAAGCTGAACCAGATATGCCGAAGAATGCTATTGAAACTGAAAAAGGTAACCCTCTTGTATTTTCTGTAGATTAACGATAAATTGCGCTTCTTCCTGAATTGTTCTTCAGAATATGTATCTATTTAAAAAGTGGCTTTTTTACAAGATCTGTAACAGGGATAAATGATACACCAAATAGCATATTTGTTAAACCTTTGAAAAATTTTAAAATTGATCGTGTAAAATGTTATTGCCCTATTCTTTCAAATGAATTGCTTTGAGGGAACTTTGGGTAATTTGCCATAATTCCAGAAAGATCCTTTTTTTATTCGAGTGCCAGATAATATCAGAGCTTTGTCAAGGATATACTGGGTGACTTAAAAAAATGTCCCCTGTTTGAAGAATTATTGCAGCAAAAGTAGTTGTGTTATAATCGTAGAAATTGATTTTTCTAATAGCTAAAAGATTGAAGTATCTGTTATATTTTTTGGTTATTTTCAAATTAGTAGTCCCTTGGTAAATTCGAAAAGATTGAAAAAGTCAGTCTTACAGAATAGCCGAAAAGGACTTTAGTACCCAGACTAGAAAGAACTAAAACGTACGATCAAATCTATCAGATCTATTGAAATCCATTCGAAATACTTTTGAGAATTAGCCTAACTAATAGAATGATAAACTGAAACTGAGGTGGAAACTGAAATTAAGATCTTATTTATTGCCCTGAAAAAAGATTATTGAAAATAGTAAAACTGACAAGTAGCATTCTTTATTTCGAGATGCCTTTGATCGTGCGTTTAGGCCATTTTCTGGATGTTCTGCAAAACTAATTTTTTGAATCTTTCGGATTTACCACGGGATAAATTTTTTGGAAATTGCCAAAAAAATACAAAAAATACTTTGATCTTGTACCTATTAGAAAAATCTATTTTGATGATTATAGCGCAAGTAAATTTGCTGCAATGATTCTTCGAACAGGTGGACACTTTTTTGAGTCACCCAGTAGGCAACCAATTTAAGTGATGGTGCGGGATAAACAATTAATCTTGATAAATTTTATTTTTATGATTTTGCAGTATGTTTCAAACCAGGTAGCTTGTAAACGCACAAATTGAAGGTGAAGGTGAAGTTGCGTTTTTTAGCGCCAAGCGCTGGGATCACAGAAGTAGAGAAGACCTAATCGAGTCCGCGACCCCTTGTCATGACGCTCAAATGGTGGCGGATCGAACCCTGTCTGCCTGACTGTTCTGGCTGCAAATTCAGAGGATTACACCACTGCGCCACAACACCTTCAAGGCCAGTTTCCAGTCAGTGGAATTTTCCGAGCGGGTGGAAATTCTTTTGTTTGCGACAGAAAATGTCGCTTTGCAATTGAATAGAAATTTAAGGTTGAATGACTTTTGATTGTGTAAATTCCGCCCGCTCGGAAAATTCCATTGACTGGAAATCAGCCTCCAGAGCTATTTCAGGACTTTGCGGCATGTCTAAAAGCAATTTGGTCTTTGAAACAGAGGCACAGAAAGAAATTTTCATTAATGGCAATAGAATCGAATTTTGATGTTTTTTCAGAAAGTGTCACTTTTTTAGTCACCTTGTAGTATTATTTACGATCAGCGAAAATAAAATATTTTTTCTCAATTTGTAGATGATAATCACAATGAAAGATATATTCTACCAGAAAGTCTTGCTGAGAAGATGACTATTTGCAAACCTGGAGAGAAACCATTGGTTGTAATATACCTAATGAAAACTATGAAATATAAAGGAGTTCTTTGCTTTACTGGATCAATTGAAGCAACTCACAGGTTCGTATGACTATTTTGGTCAGTTTGGAAATTTATATCTGTTCTTACACGTTGCTTCAAAGGGGCTGTACAGGCTAATCTTAAAAAAAAAACACGATCTTCTCTCCGTATTGCAGGCAAATACCAGCAGATACATTGCAAATTAAAATATTTTCTATACGTTTGATTTCCGTAGAATTAGCCAGTGCAATCAGATTTTTCATACCATCGACGATTTTAGAGATATAGCTGGATTCTGAGCCACAATTTTCAGATGTGTTTATCGTAAACACACGAAAGGTCACTGCAGGCTAAAGAAAGTCTNCTTAAGGATTCTAATGCTAACCTCCTAGATTTACCACTTTGAACATCTAATAAAAACCGCTTAAATCTCAAATTCGTGCAGCATTCTCCTCAATATACTTAGTAGTTTTTCCATGCCATCTTAGATTCTTGCAGCCAAAAAATCCGAAATTCACTAACGGCCTAAGAAGCTTCGCTCCAAAAGCGTACGAGCCGGGGGGACTGGGCCTCCCCAACCTTCGAAAAATTTAGAAAAATCTGCTTATTTCGGGCAATAATCCGCCATAAGTCGGGCGAAAAATTTCCTAAACAATAGACTTTTCATCAGGCAGCCCCTCTAGATTTTTTCTTCCAGTACGCTTATGCTTCGCTCCACCACTGCTGCCTGTATCGATACCTATAACAAATTATATTTCTCGGAAGAATTTATCAGTTCTCTTATTCTGTAGTGCCCTTTTAGTGTGACTGCCCCCGCCGCTTCATCCTCCTTCCGGCGCCTCTGAGGCTAATCTTAAAAAAAAACACGATCTTCTCTCCGTATTGCAGGCAAATACCAGCAGATACATTGCAAATTAAAATATTTTCTATACGTTTGATTTCCGTAGAATTAGCCAGTGCAATCAGATTTTTCATACCATCGACGATTTTAGAGATATAGCTGGATTCTGAGCCACAATTTTCAGATGTGTTTATCGTAAACACACGAAAGGTCACTGCAGGCTAAAGAAAGTCTATTCTACGCGCCAATTAGAGAGGAATTTCTCATTGAATTTGTGATATTAGCTATCTGATCTTTATCTTTGCTTACTAAAATCTTGTACAGCCCCTTCAAAGGTGACCTGAAAAACAAGGGGAGGTAATGTAACAATAGCATTTGTTGCTTTTGATTGACACGCCAGTACAAAGCAATTAGAGATCGCAGACAAAGGGATTACTACGGCTGACTAGCCATGTCACGAATGAAAAAAGATAAGACTGCAGCAGATACTCTGAAACCTAGGTGGCTAGCTCGCTCGTTGTGCATGCCAGAAATCCTTTTTAGGAGCAGACATGAGCATAGATCGAAAAACAAGGTTGTATCTAAACATCTGCTTCGGACATTTTATTTCATTTTATTCAGACACCTATTAGTAGGTTGTTTAATTTTCATATTTGTTAGGTTAATTAAAACACTTACTGCTCAGATTTTGACTCAAATAAATAAAATGCCCAGTAGTGTCTGAAGCACTGGATGGATTTGAATGAATCAAATTTTGCTTGATAGCAGAAAGACTGAAGTATTTTTGTGATCTTTCTCGCATTTTTGTGAGCAAGGAAAACGTAGGTAAATTCAACTTTACGAAAATTCATTGGTTACAAAATGGCTGAAAAAAGGGCCTAAAACTCGATCAAATTGTAAGGAAATGAATTTTAAAATGAATACTAAAGTTTTTCGATCTCATGGCAATAAATGTGCAGACAACATCTCATACCCGTGAAAAATTTACTTTTGTGTTGTTCTGTTTAAGAAGTTTCTTTACGATTTGATCGAGTGTTTCAGGACGTTTTTATGGCATTTCGCAACAAGGGATTTTCGTAAAGTCGAATTTACCTATATTTTCAGTATTCATGAATCAAGTTTCACTTGATAGCAGAAAGACTGAAGTATTTCATAGTACTCACTTGCAGCTCTAGCACTTAGATATGAATCTTCAATAGATACGCGACCTACAATGACTTCATACATTTCCCAATTAGAAGACACCTTACTTCAAGACGAATATACAAAAAAGCCACTTGTTTCACATTCAAAACACACTCTGAAAGATGCACTCAAACAACACTACAGTGACATTTGGAAAAACAAACTGGAGCTCACCTCAAAAGCTAACACATTTAAGACTCGCAAAACTAACCTGACATACGAGAACTACCTTACATTGATTCCGAACAGACATTTCCGAAGGACCCTCGCAAAAATACGTTTAAGTGACCACTGCCTATCAATAGAAACTAGTAGGGATACAAAACCCCCAGCCCATCCTGATAAAAGACTCTGCAAATTCTGTCAAGATGAGGTCGAAAACGAAGTTCGTTTTGTTCTCAAATGCAAATCTTTTGCCATCGATAGAAATCCTTTTCTCTCAAAAATAAACGATCTCTACAGAAATTGGTCTGACATCCCATCATACGAACAAAAATATATCTTTTTAATGACAAATGAGGACCCAGAGTTCCTTTTACTATTCTCTAATTTCATTCATACAATATACACCACGCGCTTTGAGTCTGAAAACAGGACACTTCAACCAATTAAAAAAGGCATTAGTTTCCCTCTCTCTGTTTTTGCTACGCTTTATAGCTGTTTACTGTTTTGTTAGTTTGTTGTAAATATGTGTTAGTATGACCATGTATTTTTTTAAATATTGTGTCATTGAATGAAAAAATAAAATAAAAACACAAGAAAAATCACAAAAATACTTCGGTATTTCGGCTATCCGGCGGAATTTATTTCATTCCAATCCATCCAATACTTTAGGTACTATGAATTTTCAAATGCCTAAACTTTTTTTGGCGCCTCTGTCACTGTTCTTCCTCCTTCACCAAAAACTTCTTCCTCAAGAACAAAACATCAAGAACCAAGTGGAAGTGACATTAGAATTTCTGTAAAATGACAGTGTTAGTTATTGATGAAATTGATAGAAATTAACAAATTATCACGCAATATAATTTAGGTACATAGAATCATGGAATCATCTTGATAACGAGTAAAGAATTTCGAAAATATAGTACACCCAAATTACGTTTCGCTTTCGCTTCATCAGAAACTTTTTCTAATAAAGCGAAAGAGAAACGTAATTTGAGTGTACTAACGGGTGGGCCAAAAAAGTTTTCCCCAACATAAAATAATTTCTGAGAAACTTTCTGAATGCAAGATTTTGAAGAAATTTACATGGCGCTAAGTACATCATAAAATAGACTTGTTGCGTAAAGATCAGTTCATTATCATCGGTAGTTATAGAGAAATGAGGTTTTTAAAACAGATGGTCACGAAAACCACTGTAACAAACCACTAGTCATTAAAGTAAAGTTGGCAAAGAAATTGTCCAATGTAAAGAAATTTCTGAGAAACTTTCTGAATACAAGATTTTGAAGAAATTTACATGTCACTAAGTACATCATAAAATAGACCTGTTGCGTAAAGATCAGTTCATTATCGTCTGTAGTTACAGAGAAATGAGATTTTTAAAACAGATGGTCACGAAAACCACTGTAACAAACCACTAGTCATTAAAGTAAAGTTGGCAAAGAAATTGTCCAATGTAAAGAAATTTCTGAGAAACTTTCTGAATACAAGATTTTGAAGAAATTTACATGTCACTAAGTACATCATAAAATAGACCTGTTGCGTAAAGATCAGTTCATTATCGTCTGTAGTTACAGAGAAATGATATTTTTAAAACAGATGGTCACGAAAACCACTGTAACAAACCACTAGTCATTAAAGTAAAGTTGGCAAAGAAATTGTCCAATATAAAGAAATTTCTGAGAAACTTTCTGAATACAAGATTTTGAAGAAATTTACATGTCACTAAGTACATCATAAAATAGACCTGTTGCGTAAAGATCAGTTCATTATCATCGGTAGTTATAGAGAAATGATATTTTTAAAACAGATGGTCACGAAAACCACTGTAACAAACCACTAGTCATTAAAGTAAAGTTGGCAAAGAAATTGTCCAATATAAAGAAATTTCTGAGAAACTTTCTGAATACAAGATTTTGAAGAAATTTACATGTCACTAAGTACATCATAAAATAGACCTGTTGCGTAAAGATCAGTTCATTATCATCGGTAGTTATAGAGAAATGATATTTTTAAAACAGATGGTCACGAAAACCACTGTAACAAACCACTAGTCATTAAAGTAAAGTTGGCAAAGAAATTGTCCAATATAAAGAAATTTCTGAGAAACTTTCTGAATACAAGATTTTGAAGAAATTTACATGTCACTAAGTACATCATAAAATAGACCTGTTGCGTAAAGATCAGTTCATTATCATCGGTAGTTATAGAGAAATGATATTTTTAAAACAGATGGTCACGAAAACCACTGTAACAAACCACTAGTCATTAAAGTAAAGTTGGCAAAGAAATTGTCCAATATAAAGAAATTTCTGAGAAACTTTCTGAATACAAGATTTTGAAGAAATTTACATGTCACTAAGTACATCATAAAATAGACCTGTTGCGTAAAGATCAGTTCATTATCATCGGTAGTTATAGAGAAATGAGATTTTTAAAACAGATGGTCACGAAAACCACTGTAACAAAACCACTAATCATTAAAGTACAAGTTGACAAAGAAAGTGTCTAATACAGGATTTGTGATTTTATTGCAGTGGTTTTGGCGATCATATTTTTTCAAAAGCTAATTTCTCTGTAACTACAGCTGATAATGAGCTGATTTACTCAATAGGTGTATTTTATGTAGTACTTAGTGCCACATAAATCTCACCAAAATCTTGCACTCAGAAAGTTAAATTTTTCTTGGGGGCTACTTTTTTTGAACCACCCGTTATATTTTCGAAGTTCTTTATTACATCGATAAAGTTTATAAAAAATAGCTTATGGTTTATCATTGATAACAAGGTAACGAGCTCGAAACGTCGTGTTTTTTTCATCTACGCTATTTTATGGTAATTTGTTATTTTACTTATAATATTGTCGTTTAACTTTATCAACGTTTAACAAAATACCGGTTGAGTCAGAAAAATGTATCCACTGTTTGAAAAATCGTACAGGAAAAGGTATCCAACCAATTTTTTAAATTTTAATTCTATCATCTTACTGCAGCTTCAACTTAATTTTCAAGATTTTGCTCATAATTTCAGGTCCATTGGTTACCTCTAAAATTCGGAATTAGCCAAAAATCGTATTGCTTGATATGCCCAAAACCAAGTAAAAATGGCCTGTTCGCTATCATGTAGATTTGACTTTCGCTGCCCAGTATTGACGAGAAAGCATAATTACATTTGAGCAGTTTCTGTATCATTAGAAAGCAATGCCTGACCTAAGAAACATTATTTTAACATTTTTATCGTTGAAACATGGATCAAATTGAGCCAATCATTTATAGTTTTAGGAAAAGCCAACGGAAGCTAGTTTTCGAGAATTCTTCATGTGAGATTAAAATGATGCATTGTAAATTGGAAATAAATTCTCAAAATTAAGTTAAACCCTCATTCGGCAACGAAGTTGTAGTTTCAAATCGGTGTTATAGCTTTTTTATTACGATTTTTCAAGGAGTGGATACATTTGTCTACCTCACCCGATATACAGGGTGTCCCAAAAAATTGTGCCCCGTTTACCTGAAGATTGTGACGAAATGGAAAAAGATTCTTGCTAAATTGTTGCATGATCTTGCTCTTCAGATATTAAATTAAAGTTTGCTACCATCCCCGTAAAAATCCGTTGAAAAATGATGGAGCTATGATCTTTAGAAGACCAAATTTGTCTGATGACTGAAACCAGCGGTCGGCCATTTTGTCTTACTATTTTGCAGCGATCAACAGCTTCATGGATGAACCGAAACAGCCCCCAATTTCATAGCTCTCGCAAAAATGTCAATGAACTCCTTGATGATTTTTTGGATTTTTACGAGAGTTATGGCGTTGGAAAATTCTGTTTGGGTTCATCAATGAAGCTGTTTATCGCTGCAAAATAGTAAGACAAAATGGTCGACCGCTGGTTTCAGTCGTCAGACAAATTTGGTCTTCTGAAGATCATAGCTCCATCATTTTTCCATGGATTTTTACGGGATTGGTAGCAAATTTTATTTGAACATCTGAAGAGCAACATCATCCATATGTTTGGCGAGGGTCTTTTTCCGTCTCGTCACAATCTGCAGGCAAATGGGACACAATTTTTTTGGGACACCCTGTACGCAACTTAAATTCGCGTTAATTTCATGCATCGTTGATTTCCCTTAATAAGGTATCCCTATTTTTATCTTATAGATTATTTTTGCTGGTCAAATCCTGTGGTATTTCAGCAGCAGAATTCTCCTCAACTCTCAACCAGACTCAAAGAAAGGGAATTTTACGTGACTTCAAAACAGGCAAAGTTCAATTACTTATTTGTTCTGATGCTATGTCAAGGGGAATGGACATCGAAAATGTGGAGTATGTTTTCAGTTATGACCCCCCTGTGAACATGAAGACATATGTGCATAGGGTTGGCAGAACTGCAAGAGCTGGGAATCAAGGTATGATGTTTGTTTCGTTCGATTAACTTGTTGAGAATTTAATTAAGGAAATTTACAAAAAAGCAGGTGTCTCAAAAAATGTTTCCCAGTTTCAGCTGTTAATGGAGTAAAAGTGCGCGTTGAATGATAAAAATTCAAACAGCGATCTATTATTGCTCAATGCCCAACTTAGATTTGAGTATTTAGTTCATTTCTGTATCTGTGCACAGATCTTCTTCCAATAGTTTTTTGAAAAACAGGATACCTGAAAGGTTCACGAAAGAGCGGAGAAGAAACGTTTATCAATAAGATTTCTAACCTGCAGCTCCAATTCCACAGCAATCCAGCTTTTTTAACAAATTCCAACGGTAAAGACCATGAAATCCAAAACTGAACCCAAAAAGATAGTATTTGCCCGTCGTGGCCGTAAAAAACACGAAGGTACAATGGTCCGCACCTTGCACATTGCCGAGTTTGAATACCAATCAATGAAATGGACAGGATATCGTGTGCTCTTCACACCTGCGATGTAAAACATGGAAGGTACCTTTCTGTCCTCTATCGCTAGACTTTTTCCTTTTTCGAGAGTTTCTCGGGATGAAGGTTTTCAAAATCCATATTTTGGTGGTTTTTTAATCGGCAAAGAAATCAGAACAAATTATTCGGATCAAAGTTAGCCTTTAAAAGCCCTATGCCGTGAAAGCATTAACTATGGTGACAGACTGCCGTTTAAATCGCTGCAAACGAGACAATGGTGTTTTTCTGTAGCTGTTCAAATAGGGAAACTTAATTTGAGACACCCGGTAGTTTAAGGCCAGAGCAAACACGCTATGAATCTGGTGATATATTTCTAGTAAACGTCATTCTTGCTGCAGAGAGAAGTAAACGTTCAGGGGCAAAAAGGGAATAAATGATAACAAATAAGTTGGACGCAAGAGAAGAAAAGATAGAAAAGAAGTATTGTGATGAATTATCTGCGTGGCAATCAAAACAAAGGAAGCATTTGTGGAAATTGTTCACCTTTCTGCAGTTCGTTTAATCTTCAACAAAAGATATTCTTAGATGAGTGATGAGTCCAAACCAAGTACCTAATGTTTGAATGATTTTACTTCAAAAATCATGTTTTCGATTTGAAGAATTCCAACTGTTGTGCCTGACTGAGGTTTTGACTTAACTTTGAGAATTTATGTGTTGGTTAAAGTGAATATTTTCTTCTTTCAAAAGAACGTGTTATATTTGAAATTGTTTTGTATGGGCCTTGTCTGGAAAATACGCGGGTTTTACAGTTTTATTCTCTTGGGAATGATGCGAAGATTCCGTTGTTTTTGCTTTTAGTATTTCTCTCTGGTGTTTTAATTTCCTAATTGTTAAGAATAAGATGCTCTCCTGACAATGCTGGGAACAATATAAACACTTTTTTGATGTCTGTGTCATCATCATCATGATCATCATCATCATCATCACAACTTTTTTTATGAAGATAAAAACTACAAAAGATACTCAACCATAGTGAAAAAAAACACTGGGTCTTCACTATGGATGGCACTCACAAAATCAACTTAATTTTCAAAATACAAAACAGACAACAAAACGACAAAATTAAGGTAGATTACTGGCTAAAATTTCAGCTTTCAAAACTCGTAAAAAAAACGAAAAAATTAAATAATTAAAAAAAGTTACTATTCTTTGGTTATTTCGCCAGTAACCTACCTCAACAATGCGAAACGAAACACAACATCGTAACTTTATTTAAGTGTAAATACTTTTAGCATAACTGCTAATTGAAAGAAATAAACACTTTAAAAGAAATAAACTACACTGATATAAAGAAATAATTTAAAGAAGTAAATAAATTACACTTTAAAAGAAAGAAATAAATAAATACTTAAATGAATAAATATATAAATAAATAGATAAATAAATAAATAAATAAATAAATAAATAAATAAATAAATAAATAAATAAATAAATAAATAAATAAATAAATAAATAAATAAATAAATAAATAAATAAATAAGTAAATAAATAAATAAATAAATAAATACATAGATAAATAAATAAATAAATAAATAAATAAATAAATAAATAAATAAATAAATAAATAAACTTATTAACAACATTTAAAATCATTTGACATTTAAAATCTCACATTTATCACATCGCGCATCACATCACATGTGTCACATTCAACACTCACTAATTATTGTTCAAACATCAATTGCTTTGCAGGCATATCAAAAGTAGAATTTTATTGTAATCTTTTGCATATTGATGTTAGTTGCAATTTTTTGGGGTATTATGATAAAATGGTGGAACTTTTGTTTCTTTGTCTTTGAGCACACAAGAAATATTTAAAATCTAAAATTTAATATTCTTAAGTTTGCCTTCTTGTCAAGCTTGGAGAGTTCTCTTTGAATTTACAAGCCCTTTTACATAAGTAAAATATGTTGAAATTTACAGCTACCTAAATTTGAAAAACTTGTGTTTTGCTCCCACGTATTTCGCTGCAAGGAAAGTCCACAAATTGCTATTCCGAAGTGATGTTGTCACTGCAATTAAAAACCAGCATTTCTCCTAATTTGAATATTTTTCTGTAGGAGTTGCAGTAACAATTCTCTCGCGGAAAGAAGTGTATCATTTCAAGAAAGTAACGCAACTGGGAAACAGGCCAACGATGGAGAAAATTATTATTTCAAAAGAAGAACTGGAAACATTAATGGATGAATATGAAAATGCTTTAGAGTCATTGAAGGAAGCCATCGACTCCGAAAGAACTCAAGGACATAAATAACGGACGGTAGATCGTACCTTTAAAGGGAATAGGCACAGTTTTTGCTTGCGCGGACCAAAAGGATCTGGAAAGATAAAAATACCTATTATATCTAAGAATCTTGGCACGTGCAGTTTCATTGTGTAACTAAAGGAAACAATGGGTGTAGGCGTTTGATTTTCGTATTTATGTCACTGTTCCTATTCCTATTTCCTATTCCTATTTCCTATTCCTGTTCCCTTTGAGTGTACAAATCTTGATATTTCGTCTGAGGAAACTATACCCGTGTGTGTTTTAGTTGTGAAGAATCTTCTTGGAACTAGCCGTATCAAATCTACCTCCACTGCAGTAGATTTGGTTGGCGATCAGCGCGCTTTTATTGTGCAGATGCTTTGGTGTTAGGGAAATGTTGGTACAAGTGTTTAGTTTAAAAAAACAGTTAAAAATATAATCACTATTTTCTATTATTTTAATATCTTTTGTTCTCGTCATTGTTACTATTTTACATTATTATCATCATCATCGCCTTACGCTATCATGAACGCAAAAATAAGACGACTATGAGTTTCTTCTACTTTTATCGTCTATTCTCTGTGGGTTTCGCCTCTACGGTCATCGTCAGGAGAATGAATTTTTACATGATGGTATGCCTCTTTTATACCTTTTTAGCGGTCACGTGATTTAAAAGGGGTCACGTGATCCCTAATTGGGGTCACGTGATGCCAAATAAAATAACTTGGTTTTTTCATTTTATAATAATAATAATATTTATATAAACTAAACCATTCTTCAAATTAAACAGAAATATAGATATAAAAACAAAGGCTGTTGTGTTCTCTAAACGTATCGATTAAAAATCTTCATCAGTATATCACAATAAATGTACACGTATTTTTTTATAAGATTGCTATTGAACTTTTAAGAAACTGGTAAGAAACTCTGAGTACTCAAAATCTGATAATTTTAAGAAACTCTCAGTACTGGCTCAAATTCTTAAGTTGGCCAACCTAGGCTCTGGATAAGTGGGGCCGCTGATGCGTCTTATGTGCTTATTTGTTATTATTCTCGCTGCTCTATTTAAAAGCGTAAAGATGTTCGCTAAATAAACCTAGCCCGTGTCCCAGACCCGGAACAGAGGCTAAATAAACCCGACTGCTTATAGTGAGGGGGTGCTGAGGACCACGAAATGGGTGTCGTCCAGCCCTTTTCGAAGCCATATTTACGAGAAATCCCAGCCACTTTCTGTAGATATACCGTACAGTCCACGATTAAATCTAATTCGTTCGTAAATTCGGTGGGATGCAGGGGATTGTTTTGGAGACTTTTATCCTTAGTCTTTACCGCAAGCGTCTATTGTATTTAATTTAAATTGTATTTGGCGTATACTGTAGTGATTAATTTATAAGTATAATCACTATACTTTTTATGGTAACACGTTTGGTAACACGTTGGTAACACGTGGTAACACGTTGAGAAATTCTTATAAATATGAACATAATGTTGAAATTTGAAATATCTGGGAGGATAAAACAAAATGCAGCCTAACTAGCAGAATAAGAACCCCATCCCTTCAATCCTTAGCTTTTCTCTGCCCCTCCCATGCACTATTTTCATGACTTAACCCTATCTGGACCGTACCCCCCCCTACCATGTTATCTAGGTAATTTTTTTTTGGTAATTTCTAAGCTTAGTATTTTTTGTGACTTTTCCAAACTATTTAGCATCTTCTATTGAAATTTCTTCAAGATATCTCATGTAGTTTTGGAAATATAATAATTTTCTGAGAGAGTAGTTTTAATATTGTGTTCGTTTTATGGTGAAACCCTTTAAAACTTCAAACTAAGATAATTCTTGACAGAAGAAAGATAACTGGATGAAATTTTCAATAGAACCATGAATCAACAAGAGAATATGGAAAAAACTCAATTTTATTGTTTTTGTAAGAAATGATGTCATTGTTGACGTCATATTTATAATGAATTTAGGTAATACATATCGGTTTGCAAAGTTGATTATTTTTTCAAAAAATTATTTATGAAATTTTGATATTTTATCTATCAATTACAGTTAAAATAAGCATAGTATTTCTCTCGAGTGAGATTTTTCAGTCAAATCTGTAAAAGTACTGTTTTTGGTCTAAAACAAAGAAAAATGATGACGTCATCGAATGTACAACAATTAGAGTCAAATAAAATATAAATTCGGACTTTTCGCATCAAATTACATAAGATGGCCAATTTTATTTCTTCTGGTCCTCGTCAATTAAGAGTTCTGAAGGGGGGGGGGGTGCTAATTTAGCCCCCATGGCTTGAGGATGCTCAGAAAAGCCCGGTCCAGATAGGGTTAAAGAATATATTTCCTATAAAAGTTCATTTCTTCATCTAAAATGACATAAAAACTGAATTTGACAGAAAAGCAAAAATTTCAGAAACTTTTCTAGTCTAAAATTTCTTCAGACAATCCTCCACAAATATATTGAGGCCAACAATATACTCCCAACATGTTAGTACTGCCTTGTCTCTTATGTAGAAAAAATCATTTTTTCTTGCTACTGTAATATCCCTTTCCCCCCTCAGTCAATGTTGTGATTCTAAGCAATGTTTTCAGCACACATTTACAGCCAGTCACACCATAATCCCACCAAACAACATTAACTGAGGGGGAGGGGATGCAGTCTCATTTTTTTTTGAAGGATTGTAGATTGGATTTGGTTTTATATATTTCTACCATTAACAACTGTAGGTTTCTTAAATGGATTGGCAACGATTTGGTTTGTTCCAAGAAAAAACCAAAATCATTTCCGTAATCTTTATATGCTATACGTAATGCCCTTTCGTGAACACGATTGTCATATTATAGGGCTCAATTCTTTAAAAGGTGGGTGTAAAATTCTTTTGCATTTTTCTTTCAATTAGATAGCTTGGGAGGAACTTAGGGTATTTTCCTGTAAATCTGCCGTCGACATTTTTTTGGAGATCTTGATTATTTTCAAAATGGCCACATTTATTACATTTGAGGCTGTGACGTCATCAAATTTCTAAATCGTAAACCAAAAGAGCGACAGATTTCTGCTTGCCACCATATTGTAGACCTTCATAAACTATGGTTTTCTTGAAAATTGTATCATTTTTACTCTATTGATTTAGGATTTACGATGATTTTAATTTTTTCAAAATTTTCCATGAATTCAAAAAGCAAAAATAATAACGCTGCCATTTTGAAAATAATCAAGATATCAATCAATTTCCAAGGCAGATTTACAGCAAAGCACCCTGAGTTCCTTTCAAGCCATTCAATTCAAAGAAAAACGTGAAATAATTTTATACCCACCATTTTAAAGATTTTAAAGATTTGGGCCCTATGCTAGCAAATTGCAGTTCCTGTTTTGCCTGTTCAGGTTTCTCTCCAAAGAAAGATTGGGGCACTTAACCAGATTTGGTGTGCCACCCAAGCTTTAAAAACTTTTTCGTTCCTAATACCAAGTTTTCGAAATTTATTCTCGACCTTATATCACTTTTTCGAAAATGGTGTATCGATTTGTTCTTTGTATCAAAATCACAAAAATAGACACTGTTCATTATACCAACATCGCGAAATCGATACCAAAATCACAAAATCCTGTTCCTTGCACGAACATCGTGAAAACGATACCCTTCCCGATCTGGTTCCTGATGGTAGGCCTATGTTCCCAGTACCCAAAATATCCATACTGCCCCCCCGGATGTCCCCAGTACCCAGAATATACGTGGCGGACCCTCCGTTCTAGTATAGCCCTTTCATTCTAATTCTGCAAACATATCATCTGTAATTCTGATGATGACGGGCAGCGGCGTGGCCAGGACGAATTAACTGGGGGGGGTATTCAAACGAAGGGGTCTGGGGGCGAAGCCCTCAGGAAAATTTCTGAGGACACGCCCTTTACTTTGGCTTAGAACGCTTCTCTCGATCCCATGTTTGCCGGTATCAACATAGGATTTTTGACCATTTTGTGAAATATTTTTAACAGTTAGCATCCCCAGAAATTTTTTTGAGTAAAAATCATTTTCTATGGCTTAGAATCCCTTTCTCCATCCCATCTTTACCAATGCCATTGGAAACTTCGATAATTTTGTAACAGTTTTCTATGAATCACCAGCTTTGGGAAAAAGTTTTCGCTAAGACCTTATACTTTGTCCTAGAAGAACGCTTCTCGCAATCCAGTGTTTGCTTGTCCCCGAAATGGAAGCCTTGGAAATTCTGTGATAGTATGTCTGGGAAAATTTTTAAAAATATCAACCTTTACTTTGGCTTAGAATGACTCTCCCGGTTACCTTCCTGCATTTCTTGGAAAAATTCTTACACACCCTACCTATACCCAGCTACTTTCTCCTCGTTTTTGAAAGAATCTCGAGGACCATCTTTTCACAGAAGTGGGCCCCATCCCTCCCCGTGGCCACGCCACTGATGACGGGTATAGTCTTTCATTCTAATTCTGCAAACTGCTACCGAGATTGACATTCTCCTCAGCTGCACAGCTGCCTTAGATTTAACCTGTACAATCAAAAATATGTATGTATGTATATATGTATGTATGTATGACGTAGTTATGACTTATACACTCAAGAATGCAGATGACTAACAAAAGGAAACACGCCTCAACACGGAAGGAGTATGGTATGGTTTTGCTCCATACAAAACCAATAGCAATATCCAAACAAACATCCAATTCAATCGCATCCAGCTCTATGTTAGCCGCTCGGGCAAGGAGCCGCGGTTTTCAGTTTTAATTCAAACAAGGCTATGTCAATCATGTCAATCAACGCCATCCATGGATGAGGAATTTCGTTCGTCATACTTTACGGAAATGGAAAGCAGAAGTCAGTTGGTGTTGAAACCAAAAGAATATTGTTGTTGCTTGACCATAAAATTAATGCCCATATTTGACTAGATTTCTTATCTTCGTTGACACATGATTTATATCGACATAAACCTTGGTTTTTAGGCCATATGGGCCATATGTTCCGTTTAGTTCTCCGAACCGAAAAATTCTTATTCAAAGTATTGAATTTATTCAAATAAATAATTCAGAGGTGAATACCCAAAAGACTTGTGTGTTAGGTTGAATAATTAAAGGATTGTTGATCGAGTTACACTCTTTCGTAAACAATCGCGATCAATATTACGGCGTAAACACCCGCAAGCAATAAACATAAGGCGGTGTCTGTGTAACGACGGGTGTAATTTAAGGAATCTGGAACTGAGGAATTCAGAAATCACGGAACTATGGAATCATGGAATTCGGAACTGGGGCATTACGGAGCTGTGTCACATATATAAATTGCGGAACACATATCATCTGGAATTATATCCTGCAAAATTGTGTTATTTTGTCTTAAACGTATGATGTATTAATGAGTATTTAAAATATGTAAGCTATTCCTTTGAAGAAGGGGTACTTGACTCGTCAGCCCTCTGGGGTTTCTCTAGAGAAGAATTCTGGTTTTTTTCTGGAGTATCCAAGTATCCTGAACAGTTATTTCAATAATTAGATTATTCATAGTAAGCAGAAATGTAGTAGATTTATTCAAATGAAATTGAAACTTGAAACTTGAACGCCGGAATTCCGTAGCTCCGTGATTCCAGAATTCCTCAGTTCTGGATTCCTTAAATTGCACCCGTCGTGTGTGCAATGCAAATTACAAAATAGTCTGATTACTCATATTTTTCGAACCAGTGCTGAAAGTTTCTCAAACTTATTAGATTTTGAATAATGAAAGTTTTTTAGAACGTTTCTCAAATTCACGTTGTATTTATCGGTGGGGGATCTCCTCTGCCTTCATAAACATTTTTTGGCCAGAATCATGAAACCGCACATCTGCTTATGCTGGAAGTTTCTTTAGTAATCTTTTTCCAGTGCTCTAGTTTCTTAATTTTTTGGTGATCTGAGAGCTGAGTTTCTTTTAAAGAGTCTTTTCTTGCAAAAAAACTACGTGCAGTTTGTTATTGTCCTAGCCTTCTTTGCTAATACCTTGTTTTGACAGTATTTTCCCAATGTTTTGACTTGCAATTTGAAAAGAAGACTGCAATTAACAACCAGCTGCTAATATTATTAAGTCGGTGCTGCTCAAAGCACAAGAAGAGCCGCTTGTCATGTTTTTAATTACTAAGAATTTCAATGGAAGCTAATTTCGGTTCAAAAGGGCTGTTAGAGCTTAAATAATCGAACTATTGAACTCTTCAAAACCACGACATAAACCTCTGGTTGGAAGGCGCCTATTTTTATTTCTATTCCTATGTTGAGGCTCTATATCTTTATAAAAAGAATGATGGAGGCAAAATGTTTTAATTTTCAAGAAACCATAGTTTACGAAGCAGAAATCTATTGCTTTGCTGGTTTACGAGTTAGAAAAATGATGACATCACAACCTCAAATATATTGAACATCAGCAGTAAAAACTGTTCGTGCATCATTTTTAGTGATGCTAGCAAGAAAAACAAACTAACCATTCTCAAAGTCGAAGCGATGCGAAATTAAAGTCTGTCGCAAATTAGATGTCACATGAAAATGTCTGCGAATGAAAACAGTTCAAATGTTTTTCGTCACCCCATAGGATGCGCGTGCAGTACCGTGGAGGATGTTCAGTACCGTCGTGGATATCCAGTACGTGTGGGGAGGCGTCTGTGAGTACCGTGGGGGATGTTCAATAACATGGGGATCAGCATAATCTCCCACCAAGATCCTTGACCTTGATTTTCAGTCCGCCTTTTACTCTGGGTCTCTTGGCAGAATTTTAACAGCAATGAATAGAACAAGAGCCTATTTATCTAGAATGTTGTTTACGTTCTGGCTGAGTTTGTTTTGATCTGCCTGGATCGACAGAAAATATTCCATTGAAAATAACCTTTATCCTTCGCGTTTTTTAGAAGAAAATCGATCTTCGTCCACTTCTATATTACTCATGAAAGTGGGAACACAAATTGCACGCGAGGAAGTGACAGTAGGGTCCTTCGTTCGTCCTGGCCGAAGTAAAACTCTCAACATTGCTCTCGCACTATATCAAACTTGGCAACCTCCTTGTCCAGTTCTGTCAAAGAACATGGCCGTTCATGAAATTGCGACTGTCTTTGCATGAGGTCTGGTCGGTTAGGGTCTGGTCCTACTGGTCCTAGGTGTGGTTATTCCGTTATGCCAATATAAAAGTGTAAAAAGTTTGCCGTGAGAAATATAAAAGTGTGCCGTGAGAAATATAAAAGTGTGCCGCGGTGAATATATATAACTGTGCCGTGAGAATCTGGAAGTGTGCCGTGGATATAAATAATTGTGCCGTGGAAATATATAAGTGTGCCGTGAATATATATAAATGTGCCGTGAAGCAAGATTGTGCCGTGGCCGTTGTGGGCCACCGTACTTTGACTTTAGTTTTTGACTTTTTCAGAGATTTTTGCAAGCAATGACGTCATCAAAATGATCTGTTGAGAGCCTCGCATTGAAACAATCAATACTGTTGAGCCCAGTGGTTACGAGGCTATGCCATTCACGCTACTCTGCAGAGATTCAACTAATTTCCTCCGAAGCATAGCAACAGCAAAAAGAAAGACCTCCATAACCTTCAGACTCACTCCAAAAGTCTCTTGGCTCAGCTTCTCAAACTGATTTATTACTAACAACAACAACAACAACAACAACAACAACAAGCGAAAGGGGTTTATGTGATGAATCTACATCACAACCTCGTTCCCAGGGTGTTCTTACATCATAGTCATACGCTAGTCACGAAGCCGAGTGAACACCCTGGTACACATAGTCCCAATCCGCCCCAAATAAGGGCGGATTAGCCCATTATGGATTTGCAGTTGGCAGGGTAACGCTCATTATGTGACCTCGATTCCAAACAACAAAGCAACATTGTAGTATTGTAGTGGTTGTTGCTTAGTGACTAGATTTTATTGCTGTTATTCGAATAATTAGTAATTGTTGGGGAGATCTGTCGACCAGAATCTTGACCGTGTTTAGCAAGAGACCTGGTTCAGCAAAAGTTGTCGGTCCTGCGCAGCCGCAGTAGGAATTTAGTTGACGGCCATGTTTTTTGTTGTTGTGTTGTCACACTCAGAAGGTCGACTCAGAAGGTCGAGCACGGAGAGGACGACGAATTTATACAAATTTCGAATTAATTTCGAATATAGATTGAAGTACGAAGTTTTACAAAGTCTTTGGAAAGATACAATATAGGCCGAAGAGTCAAGAGCCTCAAGGAAAGAAAACAGATCCTTCAAAGGCCGTTTTAGGGATCACATGGATGCAAATGGCGGAATGTTGTATGTAGGCCATTACTCTTGTGTGCTTTTGTACGATCGCCTTGCCGCCACTCCTCCTTTACGAAACAGTCATTCTTATTGCAAGAAATAGTGGGTGTTGAGACCTTCTTGAGAGGATGTGGAGCACTGCTTTGCTGCCCAAATACCCACAGATTTGTTTATTTACTGATCAAGTCAGAAGAGGTGTTGTTTGAAAATTATTTCCAGTTCACTTCATGCAACTCGCAGTACCCCTAAAATAGCAAATTTACAGCATGGCTGTAGTGTAAGAGCAGGAACAAAGAAGATATATCAAATTGATTATCGATGTTTTATCATGCTGGAGTTTCCTATCAAAACAAAACAGCAATAACTCTACTCCTAAATATTACCACTGCAACTTTGGCAGGCAAGAAATGGGCAAGAAATATGCCACAGATGATGTATGCCACTTATGTCAAAGGAAGTTACAGCAAATTTTTGCCAGACTCATAGATAAAATATTTCCAGCCTTTGATGGAAGAAGTTACTTTTTGATGAGTGCTTGCCAAGAAGGGCTTAAAATTCAAGAATCTGAATTTCTTTCATCATTGTGTGTCTGTGTGGGACTACTGTAGTATAAATAGTGTTGCTAAAATACTGGTCATGTAATGTAGCTCTTTCTGTTGTGATTCATATGAAAATGAGATGGCAAATTTCTTCTATATGTCTTGTAGCAACATGTACCTGTCTCTTCTGGATGGTCATTTCACAAGAGTATTCACAGCTTGATGTTGGGCATTTAAAAGGATTTATGTTGATATAAAAGTGGATGCCTTGCAAGGGTGAAAGGTTAAATATTGCCCAACTTCATGCCTTAATTCATAATATGTGACATGACACTTCAAAAGTAGGAAGTGTAAATGAACTGCACGTTATTTTCTAGAATAGTAACTGTCATGGCAAAATTTTATCAAAAAGCACTGTGCAAACACTTTGTGTTCCCCTCCCCACAGCAAATTGAAATTTTACAACTCAGTCCAACAACACCATTCTTTCAAAAGTTAAGAAAACCAGCAAGCTGGATTAAAAAAGCCATAAAACGTTTGTAATGTGCAGCTTAAATGTTCCCAGTTCACTCAAAAAGTTTTTACACTGGACAATAATAACAAATGTGTTGACAATATTTTGAGTGTGAATCTTGTTACTACTTGTTTTGAGATCTGATTAAGTAGCTTGGAGGCTATTCAAACAAACTCTACTACACTTCGGGAATTTAAAAATATAAGAAACTCATGAGAAACCTTTGGTAGCAAAAATTTCCTAACATCTAAGAAACTACCTACCACCAGCCCCGGTGCGAAATTTCTTAAAAAAAATGAGTGTACTTGAATGTGAAGGGAATCTTCACCCCAACCCCCCCCCTTTCGCCCCTCTCAGTTCTTACAACAGCCTAATCACACCTGCATGCAAGTAGGCATGATTAAAAATTCCAAATATCTCCAGTAAAAGTCGATTTATCCCTTAATTTTTGTTGTGGCCTATCTGCCACCACTATACAGAGAACAACTGTCAAATAGAAATTAAAGATGCAAACAGAAGTATACCCAGATAAGAGCAGAACAGCACCGACATTTTGAAGTTGTGAAGTAAATAAGGCCTGATGGTTTTCCCGGAAATTTATATTGCCGCTGCACAGTACCTTGCACAGGAGCACTAATATCAATCGCTGATTGGCTAATAACACAAGCAATGCAATTCAATGCTAAAACCTACTTGACATGCGCATGACCGACAACTTTTGGGTCGTTGGTGATAGGCCAAGATTCTTTTGTTTTCGGACAAAGGTTTTTCGAGTTCGTCTCCCCAACAAGTAAGATTTCGAGAATTGTGTTATCTATTGTTTTCGAATAGCCAATCAAATTGCAGAACGGCCACTTGTATCCCAGAGTAGAGGTAGAGCAACGAACTCACTCTGGGGACGAGATTGTCTACATCACTTAATGGGAGCTTGAAAGGAAGTTCCTCGTTTGGTCTGCAAGTCAGGCCAGTTGGAGTCTGGAACACAAGATACTCCACGGAGGAAAGTAGACTCATTACAGAAGTCCCTCTAACTTTCGCTCATTGTTGTTGTTGTCGTTGTTATCGCTGCAGTTGAGGCGATAAATCAAACATGAGACTTTTGGAATAAGCATCAGCCTCATTTCCATTATATTTCCATTCTATAAAACGCGTTTGTCTCCTCCGCAACATCGATGACTGGGAACCAGCCTGATTGTAAGGAACGCGCCACTGCGGAGGAGTGATAACCAGGACTGTAGCGAAGCGAGTGTACTTATCACCTCTTGTCAATATTTGTTGGCTGGTCAACAATACAATTTTTTTTATAACAAACCACTTATAAGAAACTCAACTCTCAGATGGCCAAAAAGTTGATTCGATTGATGAATGCGCAAAATAGGGTCAGCTTTTTCACCGTTTCATTACGAGTTCCTGTTGAGCAAGGTTTACCGCAGGTATTGTTGAGCCTCACTTTCGATACTGTTGTTCTGTTTGCGGCTGCGCCGGCTCAACTGAAATTAATCAGTTGCAACAACTTTAAAACCGTGCTGCAAGGATAATAACGAATAGCAGCGTCGATGCCCCAAGCAGACCACTTATTGGAGGGCTGGGATGGAAGACCATTGACCAACTTGTCACCAACAAGCTGGTGAATCCAAAATAATGGTCTTCAAGTTCTTAAATGAGCTGGCTCCACAATACCTTTCTGACCTCTTCTCCCAAAATTCACAATGCTCATCTCATAGCCCTCGTAATACGGGAACGAACTTAAGGTTACCAATCAAAAGGTCAACAAATAGCCAGAGATGTTTTTCCTATAGAGGTGCAAAACTCTGAAATAGCAGGCATCCTCCCTGTATGGTTTTAAGAAAACTATTTAGAGTTGAGGATTTCTTTTCTTTTGACTGTAAATTTTGAACATTATTGTATACAGGTTTTAAATATTGTAAATAGGGTTTTATAGTTTGATTTAATGGACAGTTTTATAATACTTTTCCTTTCTTAGATTGTAATTAAATGTCTTTATCGGAGGGCCCCTTGAAAACCAGCTTCTGTTGAAGGGCAACCCTCCTTAAAAGAATTAAATATGAAATATAGGGATGCAAGAGACTTACGTAATCAGTCTAATTTTTACCCAGAATGCGTCAACAAGGAGACGCTTCAAGGATGAATTCAGCTTCAGTCTTTAGAAGAAGAATCTTCGAGACAAAATGAGGCAAAAAGTAATACAATCTTCTAAACGTGCATTTGTTAATGCCTAAATGTAGCGAAAATAACAGTTACCTAACTAGAATACACACACCACTGTTTTTCAAAACTAACAAGGCAAGAATGTCAAGTCTGTCTCTTCATTGCTTCTTCCACGCAACAATACAATTTTGTAACATCTAATGACAAAGTGTGGAGCTTCTTTAAAGACCATGTGCTCCCCATAATCCTTTGCAAGCGCACAAAATCGTAATTTGAACACACAATAGTGGGAAACTATATAGCGCCAAGGATCAAAGCTTTCCTGATCCTCCAATTCAGGAATGTCTGTTGTTTGAGTTCAAAAGCCATGGCATAACAACGTTCATTTGAAGATTGAAGAGACAATATAAGATCGAAGAGCCAAAATCATTTTCATACACTATGAAATTCATTGTGAGACCACAAAGGATCTTGGGGTTCTTTAAGGCCTAGTTCTCATTATTAATACAGTTGCAGAGATTTTTCATCCTAAACGTCGACGTAGTAAATAGTAGGAATTGGGGGGCGGTGGGGGTCTCTGGGATTCTTTATTACCGTTTTGGTGAAATTTGTGCATTTCGATATAACGGTGATTTGTCTTGAGTTGCTGATGAGGCCTCAGAAGTGAGGCGAAAGCTTCGACATTATAAAACAATGTGTGAGTGTTTTGAAATAAATGGCAAACAAACAAAGAAACTATGCTTCGGGATATAATACTCGGGATTGAAATAAGGCTTCAGCAGATTCTGCTAAAAGAAGAAATATAATCTGATATGTCTGTAGAACGTAATTGTCCGATGAATATTTACTGAAAATATTTATTGTATTTTGGTAAAACTGAGCACAATGTCACATTATTCATCACGTCACAGCAGATATTTGATTGCATTTGATTACCTTTTCTTCACAAAACTCAAGAAAGCATCTTTGAATATCCCTAACATTGACATTAATGACAAAACTAGCAAGTTTCATCCTTATTAGCATTACAAGCTCTGGCCAAATGACCAAACATTTGAGACTAGGCACGTGTCAATTGTATTTTGCAGTTTGTTTGGTGATTTCACCCAAGCAACCAATCCACTTAAAAATCCACTTATATCCGAGCAATCGTAAAAGATATGAATGTTTGGTTTGTTCCTCTATGAAGTGCATGGATTATTCTTCAAAACAGCGCTTTCATTGTTGAAAAATAGATGAAAGTCTGTGTGATATTGCCTATCAAAAAACTGCAAAATCACTGTTTTGACCGAAATTTGGAGATGGAGCCCCTTCAACAAGTACTTGTTAACTAACGGCAATGTTTCGCTACTTTAAAAATAGTCTGATGGTGTCTTTACCACAAATATTACTTATCAAAGGCTACATATAACGAATTAACTGATAATATATGACTAGGAGTTAAACTAAACAGCAAGCTTGTTAATATATATCAAGCGAATATGAAGGGCCAATGTCTATATACCCTTAAAAAATGTAACACTACATAGTAAATTCCTCACAGCATATATTGCATTCAGTGGCGGACAATTGGCTAAATAATCAGGGAGGAAAGGGGGCGAATATAGCGTTTAGTTGGAACGAACTGTTCACTCCTAAAGATTTTACGACATTTCTCCCAAACATTTTGGGCAACTGCACCCCCTCGCCCCCCCCAAGTGTCCACCACCACTAGCGCTGCGACGAGTCACGTCCAAATAAACTGCAAAATAAATGTGTATTAACGTAAATAATAAAACTGTGAATGCAATCAGTTGATCACATTATGCAATCAGTTTAATCAGCATACTAAATCAAGAATCAAGGAATCACTATCACAATCTATGACTACTCTGCTACTTCCAAGATATGACCTACCACATTAAATCCCTTGCTTGAATTGAATTGAACAGTTCAAGGGAGACAGAAATCTCTAACCTAAAGCATGTGATGTTTGGAGAATAGTCGGATTTATCGATCGTGTCCAATATCCGCTGACTCATACAACGGATTCTCTTGTACAAGCTCGTCGTTGCTTCGGCGGTCGTTGTACGGCGGTGGTGGGCGTCTTTCTGGTGCTACGCGTCTACCACCATCTCTTTCTCTATTATGGCCTCCTGTGTTGCTTCTGCCGACATACCCTTCAGTGTCTGAATGAGGAAAAGCGCCAACTGCGGGGTATCCATTCTTATCAACCTTTACCTCTGCGTAATCTGACTCTCTGGGTTTCGCCTTGTGTGGTTTGTTATTTGGCCCCCTGATAGGTGTTGCATAGATCAGTGTTGAACTATTTGCTGAATCGTACACAGGGTTAGGGTTTATTCGTTCCTCCGGTTCCTCAGATGAATTTTTGCGATGAACCTGACAAAAAATATGATCTATTAAAGTGAACGACCTGATATAAAAGATGAGATCTCATAGCTTTAGAAATAGCCTATTCTTGTTTATGATCTCGAAGCGTGCACTAACAAAAGAAATCCAGAGAAACAATGGCGTGCCAGTTTTTTCTTTGTCCTATTTATAGACCACAACATTGAGCTCAGGTCATTCACGAGGCCGGTTTCCATTAAATCGTCGTAGCGCGATCGTAAGGGGATCGGCGACAGTCTGCGATGTGTTCCCGATTAAATGGAAACACTTGGTTACGATCCTTACGACTTTCGGCGATCGTGGATCGTAAGCGTCAGGAAAGTTGAACTGAGTTCAACTTTCCCGATCGTTACGACTGGTCCGTCCTGGGAAAATTTTAATGGAAACGCACATCGCAGACATCTTTTTGTTTAAGAACAATAAAATGGATCAAATTGCCCAATTAGATTTGAACTTCCTCGTTAAAGCGCCTTCCTTGGGGTTTGAAAACATTCTGTGATTGCTCCGTTGCAGACTGCCGGCGACTTATGGAAACACTATGCTTATGATCGTAGATGGAAGATGGAAGAAGGGATCGCCGACGATGGCAGACTGTCGCCGATCCCCTTACGATTTAATGGAAACCAGCCGTTAACAATCGTTTTGTGTGCGTGCTAAACAATAACTGCAACAACAACAACAACAACAACAACAACAACAACAACAACAACAACAATAACAAAAATAACTGCAATAAAACTAGCGGATAAAATAATTTAAATTGTACTTTGAAGAGCAGATAATGTTGCTCAAAGCACCAGGTTGATTTTGTCATTTTCCTCGCATTATCATGTGCACTGAAAATGTAGTAAATTCAACTTGACAAAAATTGATTGGTTGTGAATGCCTGAAAGGCCTCGATCAAATCATAAGGAATCTGCACACACAGAACAATGCATCATGAAGCGCTAGCGGTAAATCCTCAAAAAAGCCCGGGCTTATTTGTAAAAATGAATTTTCAGGTGGGGGCTTATTCGAGGAAGGGGTTTATTAGAGGGAGGGGGGGGGGCTTGTTAAATAGTACGGTAGACATCTGACACACTGCACTACTATCTGATAAAAGTGCGGGAAAAAATGAAAAACATCTCAATTTTGAACCAGAATTAACAGAAACTGATATTTAAAACTGTAACACGGAATATAACGACGATGGATATGACACCCAGGCAAAGAGTGTATAAATTCATATGAAATTCTTTTTTTGTGGTATTCAAGTACCCACCATGGGGGATTATTCGAAGGGGGCTTATTTGTCAAAATTAATTCTGAGCGGGCTTATTCGAGGGAGGGGGGGCTTATTCGAAGGTGAGGGCTTTATCAAGGAATTACGGTATCTGGTCAGCAACGCCAAGAAAAAAGGTGCAAGTGTGAGTTCAACTCAAGGATTAATTTAAGGTGCAATGATGACCAATTTGTGCAGTGATGAATCGAAAATGTGCAGTGATGAATTAGGTTTTGTGCAATGATGAATTCTTTCACTTTTCAGTTTGAAATACTTGAAATACAGCAGTTTTATATGTTTTCAGAATAAAGACACTTAATACTTCTTGCAACGAATAGTCATCTTGCTGGGCACCCCCTTTTTTACAAAAAATGTCCCTCTCATTGAAACTAACTCGCCTCTTTTTAAAGTCTTCAAACACAATGTTGGGAAAAAACAAACGATTCAGGCGTTGTTTAGTAAAATAACTACATCTTGCTTTTCGCTGCTTTTCGCCTCCAATCTCTTACTATTTGTTTCAAAACGAGGAAGGTGCTTGACAATATGATTCTGGTACGGAAGCCCATATGTGCAATACAAAGTTTATTTGAATGCATACAAAGTTTATTACGATGCATACAAATTTTATTACGATGCATACAAAGTTTATTACGATGCATACAAAGTTTATTACGTTGCATACAAAGTTTATTAGAATGCATACAAAGTTTATTTGAATGCATACAAAGTTTATTACGATGCATACAAAGTTTATTACGATGCATACAAAGTTTATTACGTTGCATACAATGTTTATTAGAATGCATACAAAGTGTATTTGAATGCATACAAAGTTTATTAAGAATGCATACAACGTTTATTAGAATGCATACAACGTTTATTA
>REGM01000003.1:2602418-2620340 GCA_004194415.1 Aurelia aurita
GTACCTTACGGGCCAATCAAATCGCTTGACACTTGCCTCACAGGGTTACAAAGCATATAACTACAAAAGTGTGTCAGTGATTTATGATAGATCCACTGGTCTGACTTTATAAGGGTTTGAAAGTTAAAAAAGACATTTTAGACATTAACATTAATCTAAAATTGCATTATTTCAAGACAGTGCGTTTTATTAAAAATTTGTGACACGCTTTTGCAGCTCAGGACCTTAAGTCTTTGGTAAATAGATAGCCTTGGTCGAACAATGCCCGATGCGGTACACCAAGATTTTTTCGCAAGGGTGGTCAATTTCGCCTAAAATCTGGAATAAATCATATGCGTTTTTATTTAATCAACTGGTTATATTTTTATGGTATTCCGCCTTTATTTCTGCTTCGAATAACATATAATTTTATTTGGTATAGCTTAAGGAACGGCCGTGGAATATAGAGTTTCTTAATCGCTGCCTGAAGGGTTAGTAACCTTAAGCCCTCCTTTGGAGTTTCCGAAATTAGGTAAGACTACTGGGGGATAAATACAGCTTTTACAGTAGTTAAGTTAGAATTGATGACGATGATGATTATTATTATAACTATTATTTTATCTTTATCATTTTAAACCAATCACTTACTACAAAGGTTGGAATGTTAACATTAATTTTCAAGAAAAACTCACCAATTACATGGAGTGTTACAACTGGAAGAAGATCAACAGGATATGATGGACCTTGGGCTGATTTAAGTTGGACAGAGGATGAAAGATTTGATCCTGAATCATTGTATTGTAAATTATTTACCACCAATGTGCTGTTAACTGAAATCACATCAATTCTGGTACCAATTGGATCAGATATGGGTGAAGACTTTTCAAGTGCAGCATGTTGATTAGCTCTTCTTGCCAGTTCTACAGGTGTAGATGCATACCTACTTTTATAAATGACACTTTGATATTGGTATACAGAGTATGGAGCAATATCCCCCTCATAAGTATAATTCCAATACAACCATACTGATGAATTTTTCATAGCTGTGATCTGACTTGGTGATGACTTGCTTTCGTTTGGATAAACTACTCCCTTAATAGCTGTAAAAATGAAAGTAATCTATAATCAGTAATTTAAGTATTTTAATAATCTGACTAGTCAAGGCCATCAAAGCCAGAATTTGGACTTGAGCAGAATAATTCACTGCATCTAGGGCTGAAGTATGTCTGAAAACTATTTAGAAGAATATTTTTCTCAAGTTGCTTTTGCGTTTGTTTTAAATGATATCAAATAAGGTACTGTTCGAAAAGCTGGCATCTACCTTCATTTAATTCGACAGTCATAAATTTCTTTGATTTTGAGGTTGTTCTTTTTTCAAAATTGGCACTTGGTAATTTAGGAGCTTTATCTGTGTGAGCTACAGAGCTCATTTTATCAAGAATGAAACCCAGACCTTGCTCATGCTGACTATGAGTGTGTAGAATAGGGTAGGGTGGGGGTAATGTGGGTCTACGGGGTAAAGTGGGTCTTTAGAGCTTTTTCTTAATTATTGACGTGCTCATTAAACTAAACGAGGATTTGGTACTTTTCTTATGATTACTGAATTGTAAGGTACCTGTTGACAGCAAAAATTGTGTTCAGATGGAAGCGATCTGTCAAGTCGATCTGTCATAGGCAGATCTGTCGAGAGATGGTCCTTGAGATCTTGAAAAGCAAGGATACGATGGTTGGGCAAAGGCTTGGTACGGTTAGAAGGTTTTAGGTTTCCAACCCTGCTGGAACGATATTGGGAGAGGCGTTCTGAGACAAACTAGAAGGCGTGTCCTCAAAAATTTTCCTTGTGTCTTCGCCCCCTCATTTCAATACCCCCAGTTATCTTAGCCTGGACACACCGCTGGCTAGAGGAATGCCTATTTGCCACTACTCTTGAAACAATCTCGGGAAAATGACTTGAAGAGCCTGTACCCCAACCTCCATAAATAATTCAAATTACAGCAACAATTCGTGTGACAACAGCATCTTGCAAAAGATGCCATTGACCGACTGGACGATTTGATTCTGATAAGTAATGAAAATAGACATTTCCTCGAATATTGAGCTACCAGCACTGAATAATTTCGTAATAAAGCTAAGAAAGGTAATTTTTTAATTCGTACTTGATATGCTGGACTGTTTTTTGTTGAATATGAATTATTTTTTATTTTACTTCTAAAGATCTCTATTCGTTCCTTGGATTGATTTGCAACGATGGGTAGCAAAGTTTACAAAACGTTCCACCTATTTTGTACTAATTCTAGCCACGTTTATGAAACAAATATAACTAAAAGGGCGTAGCCCTCATTCTCCGAGCGTCTGAAGGCCGTGGTCACTAAAAAATTTCTGGGGCTTCGCCCCCAGACCCCGTCACTTTTCAAGTGCTGCGTACGCCCCTGTATACAAGGGATTGCATTTGTATGACAAGTGGACATTCGGGGGACCCCCAGGAGCTACTTACGGTGTCACTACAAGTGGGTGGATGCAGGACTTTGTATTTGAGAGTTGGTTTACTAATAGCTTCATTTCACATATTGCTGCAACCCCTAAACCAGTTTTACTGATATACGATGGGCATGGAAGTCATATGACTTACAAAACTGTCAAAGGCAATGGAGAGTCAAGTTATAATCCTATGTCTGCCCCCAAATTGCTCCCATGCCCTACAACCGCTTGATGTGGGCGTCTTCAAGAATCCGAAGTGTGAATGGAGAAAAATCTTGAAGGACTGGTTCCGAGAAACACGCCTTGAAAATATTGATAAATCAGTTTTCCCGACCCTCCTTAACTGCCTTTGGAGAAAAATGTCCAGCACAGATATCATAAATGGATTCAGAGGATCTGGCATATTTCCTGTGGATAAAGCGAAAACAAAGCACCGGATTGTAGTTACTCCCCAGCAATCCCAGAATGAAGTAGCGGCTGAAAGTAACGAATCTGTCAGCGAATTTCGCCTGCCTACCCCTCAGGCCCCTCAGATGTCACCAAGGATTGCAATGCGTTCTGCAGTATCCACCATCATTGCTCCAATCCTTTCACCAAAATCAGTAGATGCACCCACTAATAAAAAGAGGAAAAGAACTCTAGTTCAAGCGCAATCTGGGGAGATTAGGCCTTTCCCATAATTACGTCATCACCCACGCGGCGCGCGTTGCATTGTGGTACTAGTAGATAAAACATCTGATCTTGTGGCGTGATTTGTATGGAGGTGTATGGAAGGGTATGGATGCGTGCGAAAGTAAGAGGTTTAATCTTATGAATATCGAAGGAAAACACGAAAAAATCTAATGAATTTACCGACAAGTGCTTTGAACAAACTCTGTATCCCAACCCCGGGTCCTTGAAGTCCTTTCGCGAAATCCTGTGCAGCTATTTCTTACGCAGTTCCTGCTTTTCTGCACTCTTTCCGTTGAGAAAATTGTAGAACGAAAGTTCTGAATTCCGTTTACTATGCTAAAGCATTCAGGAACACAGCATGTGAATCCTCCGACAGCTTTCTCTTCTTTTCGCAACTCTTCTTTCTCCATGTTTACGTTAGGCCGTATTGAGCATTCGTCGCCTTTCTCCGCGAAAACTTCCTGTATTTGCACTTCAGTCGCACTGATCCCCAAACTAGAGTTTTGAAAAAAAACTAGGGACATGCTCATCGGTAAATTCATTAGATTTTTCCATGTTTTCCTTCGGTATTTATCAGATTAACCTCTTACATTCGCACACATCCATACACCTCCATACAAATCACACCACGGGCTTTAGGAAACGTTGAATTAAAAATTAGATTTTCCAATGATACATCGAGTTTATCTTTTTCATTTCATTCGTGATACATCGAGCGCGAAGCGCGCGGCAGAGTGACGTGACCTAGAGCCATTCTCTAGGTCATGTCACTCTGCCGCGCGCTTCGCCCTCGATGTATCAAGATTGAAATGAAAATGAAGAAACACTCGATGTATCATCGGAAAATCTAATCTTTAATTCAGAGTTTCCTAAAGCCCGTGATCACACAACAAGATCAGATGTTTTAACTACTAGTACCACAATGCAGCACGCGCCGCATGGGTGATGACGTAATTATGGGAAAGGTCTATTACTCGCGGAGCAGCAAAAGAGGGACGAGAAGAAAAGAAAAGGCAACAACAGAGGGAGAAAGAATAAGGAAAATGGTAAAAGAGCAAAGACCGAAGAAAATGGCTTTGCAGATTTATGTGATCAAGAGATTGAAGAAGAACAAACATGTCATCGCTGTAACGCAGCTTACGATGCGGAAGAAGGGCCTGGCTGGGTAGAATGCGAACTATGCGATAACTGGTGCTGCATCGATTGTAGACCCTCTTTCATTGTGTCAGATCTGGACAACTATTATTGTCAAGAATGTGAAAGATATGCTTAGTTTAGTTGACTGAAGGAAAACATTCCCCCCTAGTTTGTGTTAGACCACAAAGTTTCGTACGATTCCGTTTGTTAATGGGACATCATTCATGGCAGTTGTTTTTAATTTCAACTCAGGTAAACGGACATATAAGAAACTGTAACCTGCCAGCACAGGGAATATTTACTGACTAGACAGCCTAATTCATAATTTTGAGTTTCTTATATGCCCGAACCTACTATAATTCACTCAGTTGAAGTTTTTTAGAGTTTTAACTCAAAGCGGGACCCCTGGTATGACTAGCAAGACTAGTCCAACGGAGATACACTCCGCCTATTTAGTCAATTGTGTTGTAAAAATAAGTTTTATGGTAGAAAAACCTCAGAGGTTGACATAGAAATAGTCAAACAATGCAAGTTCATTGAAAATATGAGTTAATCAGTCATCTGTGTCCCTTTTTATACAACTTTTTGAAAATAGACCCACTTTTCCCGTTCGTCGGGAAAAGTGGGCCTATTTTAGTTGCCTGAGAAATTAAATCGTTAAAAACATAAAAATGTTTCTTTCAGAGTTGGGATTTTTTGTGAAGAGACAAGAAGCATTGAATGTAAATTAAACGAAAAGTTTGAAAGGATTTGAGCGTTTATGTGGTTTTACCAGCGATGTGTTTTGAGATTTTGCTCAATTTAGACCCACATTACCCCCACCCTACCCTAATTCACTGTAATTTTTAAAGATTTATTGTAATAACTTGAAATAAAAATTCCGCGCTATTGTAATAGGGTGTAATGGGAGCTTAAAGGGAATCTAAGCATATATAAGCCTTTGATAAAAATAGCCGTGCAAAGACAATAGGCCGTGACACGTGCCGCTGTTTCAACAGGAAATAGCGATAGCTGATTGGCTAGAATTTGACCGCAAGTGGCTTGAGCCACTTATATATGCTTACATTCCCTTTAAATGATATTCCTGTGAAGTTGCAACTACACCACAAACAAATTATTAAACAAAAAAGAGTAGCACTCCACGTTCTGTAGGTAAATGAATTCTCAGTTTTTGGTTACTTTCAAATTCTTGTCATAAAAAAGAACAACTACATTTGTTGAGATTGATAAATGTGATGTTCTGAACAGCAACGGGGAATGTTGATACTTCTAGTCTTCACCCTTCTCTATTCAGCATATCTTTTCAAGATGAGGTCTAAAGTTGTTCTTTCCATGGCCATAATTTGAAAATACCAAGAGATCGAGAATTTGAGCCAAGCCCAAAAAACAAACTCACTCAAGGAAACAACTGTAAGAGCGTGAAATGCAACTCTCTGTTTGTTTTGTATTTTGTTTGGAGTCTACTTGCAACTCCACAGGAATATTTTTGTTAGGCATCGTTATTATGATAAAAAAGATCTGAAAGAAAGAGTAAAGCTCATAGAACTTATCACAGAGAGCAAAGAGAAATAATGCAAAACGAGGCTGAACGGAAACGCTCTCCCTTCCCTCCTTCGCGCAAAATGGCGTCTGCGTCTGCGCCTGCAAACTACGGCTGCGCAGATGATGCCCCGATCTCTTGGGCGCCGTCCTTTCAACGTCGTGAAAACATTTGAAGCGACATGACAGGCTATCAACAACGGCAAAGCAGTGTCGGAGCGCCGAGATTTGCTGAAAAAGGTGAATTTAGAAGGCAAAGCAGAGCCTTTAGGCCGCTTTTCTGATTCTCGAAGCGGAAACTGACCGGTTCAAACTTGGCCTCGTTTTCGTTTTACATTATTTCTCTTTGTTATCACAGAGCATACACCAGACATAATAGTATGTGGGACTGAATCACACCTTGATAAGAGCTACAGTTCAAGTGAAGTATTTCCCGACATGTTTGACATAGTCAGAAAAGATAGAGTTGACGGAGGGGGAGGTGTGTTCATAGCAACATGAAAATAGTTTTTGGCAACTGAAGAGCAAGGTTTTGAAACAGACAGGCTATGGGGAAATTGGGTCAAGATTTCCCTGCAAAGGCTCCAAACTACTATTTATTGGAAGCTTGTATAAGCAACCAAGTAGAGACAACTAGACAGATGACTGACCAATTTATCTCAAAATCGTCAAAGTACTGACTGGTGATTTTGATGCTCCTGATCTTGACTGGGATGACTGTACGTACAGTGAATCAAAGTCCTGAATATAGCTACGAACTAAACCAATCACTTATTGATATAATGAATGACCATGATCCAACAAGGCTAGATGCTAATTTGGACTTGATCTTTACAACGAATCCAGATCTGGTGAAAACATTTGGATGTTTTTAGGGGATGAGTGATCATATGATCAGTTGACAGATATTCAAGTAAATGTGAAATTAACCAGGTGAAAAGCTCGCAAGATTTATATCTATCGAAAAGGGAACATGGAAAATGTGAAGGATGATATGAAGATGAAGTGAACTAAATATGAAGGAAACTAAACCAAATGAGCTTCATGGAGATCAGTCAGTGCAGGATCTATCGAACATTTTTACATCAAGACTTTTAAAATCAATTAGGGAAAACGTACCATCAAAACGTTAATTTGTTCTTCGCACCAATGTGTGTGCTGGTAGAAATCGAAATGACGATTGTGCGACAGTGGCAGCGACAGCCGCCAATGACTGGGGTGGACAAATTCAAATGGGGGTCTGGGGATACCCAGGGAAAATTTTCAGGACCACGCCCTTTTATCCATGAGAAACGCCCTTTTTATTGCAAGGAAGCGCCCTCATTTGTCCTCAAAATTCAGGATCTAACTACCTAACCCCTCCTTTGACAATTTCTCTACGGATTTGGACGAATTGGAAAACAGACTTTGGAGAGAAATGGGGGGGGGGCGTCTCCCCCAGTCCCCCCCTCCCCGTGGCACTGCCACTGGTGTGCGACGAAACGGGTTTTTGGTTATTCACCGTTGCTCTTTATTGCAGCTATTAACTTATTTTCTCTCCTTTCAGAGTTTCAGGTTGATTCGTTGTTTTTCTTGGAGGATTTAACAGTTTTCTTCCTGGTTACAGGTTAATTTGGTTGTTATTCTTTCACAGGAGTTGACAGTTTTCTTTCCATAGATTACAGTGTCTAATGTTGCGTTTGTGAGCTTATTACGATCAGTCTGTTATTTAAGGCTATTTTTAAATTCTGTAAGGCAAATCATTTCATTTTATCTTGTTTACCCATGGTATTCCCTCAGTCAAAGGACTGATTTACAGGGGGCCATGCTAATCTATAGGGGGTCATGTTCCCTAATCAGTTGTTTAGATGACAAATTCAGTTAGAAGGATGGTAAAAAAAGCAAAGACTGTACAATAAAGCAAAGAGAACAAGGAGAGAGGAAGATTGGAAGATATGCAAGTCCCTGAGAGAAGCAATAAAAGCTGAGCGATCAAAAGCACACAATGACTATGTATTGGGGCTACTTGATATGAAGGAATGTAATGTAACAATGAAACTGTACAGAGCTACTCCGTATCAAAGAAGTTCTGGTCCTATGTCCGCTCAAAGAAGAAAGACGTGTTAGGTTAGGTGTAGGAATGCTACGGAAAGATGGAAATGACATAACCACCTCTAAGGACAAGGCAGAAGTACTAAATCAGCAACATGCTTCTGTATTCACAAAAAAAACGCAAGTAGTGCACAGAATGTAGGCAAAGACGAGTTTCCAATGATTAGCAACCTTGGGATTGAAAGTCACGGTATTGCTAAGTTACTATCTAAAATTTGGATCCAAAGAAATCCAGTGGACCAAATCAGTTACCACGAGTTACCATCAAGAGTTCTGAAGGAGGCAGCGATAGAAATAGCCCCCATTTTAAGGCTTATTCTTGTCAAATCATTGGAAACAGAAAGTGTACCAAAGGCTAATGCAAATGTTGTACCGATTTACAAGGGAAATATGCAGATTATATATATATATATTGTTAGTAGTTTAAATATTCGATTTAGATTAGTTTCTATTAGAAGCTAGAATGAAATTGAATCAAAATAAGATGACAAACAAACAAAGGGGTCAAAACAAGATGCAGTTAATCACAGACCAGTTTCTTTAACTTCTGTCTGCTACACAATTCTAGGGCACATATTATCTAAGCACATCATGAATTATTGTGATAGTCAAGAAATTCTTGTAGATGGGCAACATGGATTTCGTTCCAGGAGGTCTTGCGAAACGCAGTTAATTACATCACTAGCAGACATAGCGAGGAAAAAGAACAACGGCAGCAATGTGGATGTTTTGATCCTAGCTTTCAGTAAGGCGTTTGACACTGTTCCACATAAAAGACTATTATCAAAGTTAGAAACTCACTGATGAGGGGCCATGAGGCTGCCGATGGGCAGCGAAATATTTTAGGTGACAATGTTTAGTTTAAGTGCTCGATATCTGCGTGTCTTAGAAACAATGGTCACGAAAACAAAATTGTCAAATTACAAATTGTTGTACAAGACACGGGATCAACTGAAAGATTTAGGAAACAAAATCTCACGACGCAAAGTTAGATTACTAATGGAATAAGAGAAAACCCAATATCGGAAGATGGATCGCTTTATGATTATGTGACCGAAAACAGCAAGTAGTTGTTGATGGTTGAACTTCAAGTTCTGTCAAGGTTGAGTCAGGTGTGCCACAAGGGACAGTGTTGGGTCCCCTGTTATTTCCTGCTTTTTATAAATGATATAACTATGTGCATAGATTCACTTCTGAGATTATTTGCTGACGACTGCCTGTTATACCAGGAAGTGAATGATACAGTTATGGCTGAAGGACTATAAAAGGACCTAAATTTGTTGGGAGAGAGGGCAGGGAAATGGCAAATGTCGTTCAATGTTTCTAAGTGCTACCGCATGTCAATTGGACCGAAGGAAAATAATTCAGTATTCCAATATAAGTTGAATGGTGATATTTTGAAAGAGGTTACCCATCATTCCTATCTTGGAGTTGACGTTGAATTTAAGTTAAAATGGGAGCATCAAATCACAAAAATAGTCAACAAAGCCAAAGATCTTTAGCCTTTTAACATGAAATCTTGGGATGTGTACACAGAACGTAAAATGTGCAGCATACTTTACTCTAGTTCGTCCACATTTAGAATATTCAGCGTGTGCATTGGGATCCATATCTTAAGGGCCAGAAGGAAAACATCGACAAAGTACAGAAAAACGCTGCAAGATTTGTGGAAAATGACTATTGTATAGAAAGAGGCACAATGACCAAAATGCTTGCGGAGTTAGACGAGCCAACCTTGGAGACACATGGGAAATATACGCCACTAGTTGTGTTTTAAAAAGTTACTAACAATAAGATTGACATGAAACTTCCATCATATGTTACGGAGCAGAAAAGGGCTATACAAGGAGCAGTGGAGAAATTTCAATGAATTTTATACCTCTACAACCACCAAATTTTCTTTTTATGCAACAACAATAATTGAATGGAACGCTCTNATTGTCAAATTACAAATTGTTGTACAAGACACGGGATCAACTGAAAGATTTAGGAAACAAAATCTCACGACGCAAAGTTAGATTACTAATGGAATAAGAGAAAACCCAATATCGGAAGATGGATCGCTTTATGATTATGTGACCGAAAACAGCAAGTAGTTGTTGATGGTTGAACTTCAAGTTCTGTCAAGGTTGAGTCAGGTGTGCCACAAGGGACAGTGTTGGGTCCCCTGTTATTTCCTGCTTTTTATAAATGATATAACTATGTGCATAGATTCACTTCTGAGATTATTTGCTGACGACTGCCTGTTATACCAGGAAGTGAATGATACAGTTATGGCTGAAGGACTATAAAAGGACCTAAATTTGTTGGGAGAGAGGGCAGGGAAATGGCAAATGTCGTTCAATGTTTCTAAGTGCTACCGCATGTCAATTGGACCGAAGGAAAATAATTCAGTATTCCAATATAAGTTGAATGGTGATATTTTGAAAGAGGTTACCCATCATTCCTATCTTGGAGTTGACGTTGAATTTAAGTTAAAATGGGAGCATCAAATCACAAAAATAGTCAACAAAGCCAAAGATCTTTAGCCTTTTTAACATGAAATCTTGGGATGTGTACACAGAACGTAAAATGTGCAGCATACTTTACTCTAGTTCGTCCACATTTAGAATATTCAGCGTGTGCATTGGGATCCATATCTTAAGGGCCAGAAGGAAAACATCGACAAAGTACAGAAAAACGCTGCAAGATTTGTGGAAAATGACTATTGTATAGAAAGAGGCACAATGACCAAAATGCTTGCGGAGTTAGACGAGCCAACCTTGGAGACACATGGGAAATATACGCCACTAGTTGTGTTTTAAAAAGTTACTAACAATAAGATTGACATGAAACTTCCATCATATGTTACGGAGCAGAAAAGGGCTATACAAGGAGCAGTGGAGAAATTTCAATGAATTTTATACCTCTACAACCACCAAATTTTCTTTTTATGCAACAACAATAATTGAATGGAACGCTCTGCTGTTAGGACTTAACCCCAGAACACTCTTAGCTCGGATTCGGAGGAATTTGCCTAAACTTTTCAGCAAAAATAGCTGCGAAATTCCTAGGAAAGCTGGGAAAACTGGGAAAGCCGGGAAACGGAGCCAAATTCCTACGAAAGCTGGGTAAAATTTGTGGCCTAGATTTTTTCTGGAAACTTCCTGCAAATTGAGAAACGTACTTAAAAATCGTTTGCTGAATGAGCAGTTGCATTCATCTTGACATGAGATAGTTAAGTATAAAATTCTTCGAACGAGTTTCATCCCTGAGAGGTAATTACAAATACATTTTACTGACGAAAGGAGCAACAATTCTTCCAAAAATAACAGCATTTCATGGCAATAATGACGTCAATTAATGAATCTTTCAAACATCCTTCCCAATATATATACATATACATTTAATAATAAATGTTCAATGTCCATCTTCTGCACTTAAAACCATAGATAACATGTTGTGAGTCTTGTGAGTTCAAACTTTTCACTGTAATGTTCTTCTAAATGACATCCACCAGTATTATGCCTCAAATCCACCTGTGAACATGAAAAGAAACATCCATTGGCATCTGAAATTTCTTTTCTCGTTGAAGACTAACATCAATCAGCCGCTCAAGGCAAGCCAAGCAAACTTTTTTAAGGATGTAGATCACATGAAGATGAAAAGAAGCAGGTTCATGTGTAACATATTTATGTTCAGCACGTTTTTACGTAGAACGCTTAGCAAAAAATGCCGCTCTCTCCTCTTTTCTGGCACTTTAACTGCTGCTATTTTAGATATAGGGTATTCAGTACATTCTTCTTCCTCGGTTATTATAAAAAATACGCTAGGTAGCAATGGTACTTGCATATCTTTGTAACGAAGTTTTAAAGAGAAACAAACAAGTCTTACCTTTGGATTCTTCGCCTTTCCTTTACTTCGAGTTTAGCTTCAAACACTTCCCTCCAAAATATTGAAGCCTCGTGCTAGCAGCGCGTGAAGAAGAAAGAAAGAGACCGACGGCCGAATGTGATGAGATTCAATTTGAGATCAAATCGAATGTGACACCGTAGATTAGCCAATCAGAGCGCAATTTCTCCTGAATAAAAACCCCCAAGGCGCACTTAAAGCTGGGTAAAAAGTAGATTGATTACACGAGTCTCAGTTTTTCACATTGACTTGAATGATAGTTATGGCTTCAAACTGAGAGAGGTTGCTGTTGTTTGTACTTTTCAAGATCGAGGACAAGTCGAAGCAACTTTTATAGGAGAGCAACATGCGATTTTTTTTTTGATTTTGTCAACAGATCTTAAATCTTGGTTATGGATGCCACTTGCGTTGTATGCCGGGTAAGACTTTAGACAACATCATTAACACTGAATACAACCATCTTGAATACAACAAAACATTTGTCAATAATAAGTAGTGTCAACATAATTTTGATATTACTATTTTGAATCGTACTTTAAATTGTTTTTTTAATTTAGTTTGAGACTGAGTTTTTTTGTTAGTCTTCCAGCGCTAAAGCATGGACTTCTTTGAGGAATGGCCTTAGTTGTTCTCTCCAAATCATTGAATTTGTCCTACAGTTCATATGGAAACTCATTCTTGAAAAATTTCTAAATACAGGATGGGCCAAAAAACTATCCCCTAAGATTAATGATGCATGTCCAAAACAATAGAAATTACAGGTTAGTTTATTGTTTCGTGGACCAGGTCCTTAGCCAATTTTCATTCGACATGATAGTAAGGAATGGGTGACTACATCATTAACACCTTTTTAATGAACATATTTGGGGGTTCAGATAGTGGAGATTGATAATATGCCTCAGGAATTTGGAATTTGCATAGAAAAAAATATCACACTCGCTATCAAAGAAAATACAGTCCCTTGGTATGAATGGTTTGCAAAACTCTGCGAAAATATGTCTATCAGCAAAGTTGATGTTTTTTAAGAAACTCGGAGTACTGAAAATCTCATAATTTTAAGAAAATTTCAGTACTGGCTCAATATCTTAGTTTCTTATTTAACAAAAATATGTGTATTCACCCTCACAGCTTCTGTTTTACGTGACTTCGCAGTGCATCACAAGATGCTTCATAAAATAATTCGATTATGTCAATTTCACAATCTTAAATGCACTGATTGGTTGAAAACGTTATCTGTCCTTGTTTTTCAGATATTATACATACAAAAAAAATTTCAATTTTTCATGATAGTTTTTGCTTTCCAAACCAACTTGGAATATATTGGTGTGGTATTTGGGGGAATAGGCAATTTTTTACCCATTTATTCCTTCATAGGGAGAGAATTTGTCCCTAAAACTATGGAAAACTTTATCCCCATTGTATTTAGAAAAGAATCAGGGTTCTGTAGGTGGAAATAGGTAGAAATCGCATCTGTAGTACAGGATCATTGAGCACAGTGCGGGGCTGCACTGTTTGAGACAGACAAACTTAGCACCTAGAAAATTTGGCAAGATTCTAGAATACCCCCACTGACACTGTTTTGTAAAATTTTTCTTTATGCTTATAAGTTGCTATGCAGTCAGTCAGGAAGCATCAATATTTTCTTGATATGTTGATACCCAGTAAGCATCGGACATGCTTCATTTCAACTGGTGTTTGTGTCAAGGTGTCAGCAAAATTTAGGAGCTCAAAATTCACATCGCATTTTTTCATTCTTATTTTTTTTTTGTTCTTATAATGACCTGAAAATAGTTGTTCCCTAATTTTAACATGAAAGGAATAAAATTCTTTTCTCTATTGCATATCAACGTATCAGCAAATCATACAACACACAAAGTAAAGAGAACTTTACATTGCCAAATTCAAGAACTAATTGGGGAAAACAAAGATCTTTGTACTATTTTTTTAAAGAATGGAATGAATAATTTTAAATCTTATTCAAAGACTGCAATAATCGTTTTCGCTGTGTAAAATGTTAATCTAGGTTTTAAAGTTTAGGTAGTATACTTTTAATTTCTATTTTTATAATTGTAATTTTTACTTTTTGAGGACCCCCATGAAAAGCTCCTCTGATTGGGGCATCCTCGTAAAACATATATATCAAATCAAATCCAATAAAATGAGCGTAAATTTGAAATGACAACTTAAAGTGGCATAGATAGAGCCATAGCATGTCAAAAGAGATGAAAAAGTCCTATTCAAAAAATCTCTCTTATCTTCTCAAAAAAGGCATATGGAGAATCTAAAAGGAAGAGCTTCCAAATTTTAGGGGGGAGGAGGGGTGCAGGGGGAGTATTTAGAATTGCTCCTAAAATTTAACTCAATGACAATATAATATTAATAATTATAATATATTAATTATATTATTAGCCAAACCTTCAACAACCACAAAAAACTGGTGTGAAAATGCAGCGATGCACGCTATGTACATCCAGGAGTGCGCTTGACTCAGCTTTCCAAACATTTTGTCAATCTCTTTCCAGGTAACGTCCAAAATATTTCCTTGAACGAGCAACTTGTCTCGATCTTGGCCTAAATCGGTAAAATGGGCCTAAGTGTCTGGCGGGAACTGTCAGTGCAAAGTCTGCTCACTGTAATCTGTTACGAAACAGAATTTTGCGATGATTGTTCCTTCAACTTGAGTTCCTTATCACAGTAACTTCTCCAGTGTCGACTTGTGAAAGTATTCCTTGATTAAAGACAACAAGATTATTGTCCAAAGTATTCCGTCCGAAAAGGAGCCTTGCTTGAAACTTGACACGCCTTGGCTATTCTGCTTCCGACTCGAGCGAAGCCTGCTTCCATCTGTTGTTTCTTCTTCTCTGTTCGTCTGTTCTGCTCTATATTAAGCCGCCGCGGTCATCCAATTCAATTTTTCATTCAATGCAATTACGTTTTGTGTGACGGTTTTGGTGACGTTCTCATTGCTGGTATCTGGTATTCACCTCCAGAGTGGGCACACACAACGTATGTACGCACTGGTGGGACCACATGGGGACCAAGCCAAACCGAACTCTATATGAAGTCACCTGTTCCCTTATCTGAAAATTTCTAAAATTCTGCGTTTGGTACGCTCGAGTGCGGAATAAACGTCCCCCCTTGCTAATTAATTTTTGAAATACATCCAGCCATGTCATCTTTATTCCTGGACATCTTTCTTCACCCATTAATTTCGCGTTTCCTTAAATTTGGAAATATGTGAAATCATCCTTCCTGAAATGTAATTCGAACAGTGTTTCTCATTTTAATAAATTTTCTTGAATCTCAACTGTCTTGTCTGTGAAGCTCTTTACGTCGGTTAAAACACTCTTCATTAGGATTCAGGAAAATTCAACGCACCCCGTTTATTCCAGCCCCAGTCTATTCCAGGCTCGAGAGTACATATGGATGCCCGGACTCGAGAGTACCTATGGATACCATGTCAGTGTTGCACAGTAGTGTCACACTGACATGAAAATGTCAAAGGGAGCCTTTTGGTGACTCACAGACTCAATTCTTAGTCATGGTCTTGTAAACCACTATAAAGTAGGCAAAAATGTTGCTACTACATACTTTTTCATAGATCGATACAACTGAAGCCTAAAGTTCATTTATATTTCATTTAACAGTTGGCCTTGAGTCAAATGCTTGCTACGTTGTAAAACTGATCGTGTTGCAGCCACAACAAATTTTTCAACTTTTCGACCTTTTTGATCGACTGTTTGCTTTCTCGACTGAGCTTTCATTTAAGAGAACTACAGTAAAGTTATTTCGTAACTTACCATCCCCGAATTCGGAAGAATTCGTTTCAGAATTTATAAGATTCCATGAATCTTTGTAAGGGTTGTTATGAATTCGTAAACCTTCGTATGAATTCGTAAGGGTTTCTAGCAATTCTTGACGGTTCTTACAGCTTCGTGGGGACAGACTCTTCTCCTTCTGCATTCGTGGATTGTTAAGTTACAATAAAACGTATGCTGTCATTTGAAGGTCAATATGTATGCAAGAATCCCATGGCTTCTTAATTGTCCTATCTCCAAGTTCCTACTACGGGTTGTTCCCAGTCCCATTTCATCAACCCAAATAATATTCAAAAGCATACATTTTGTTTATAATTTAATTCGTTCTTCTAAGTCTAAGTTCAAAAAGCGGTCCTCAATGAGTTTTGATAAAATGTGAAATTCATTTTTATGAAAAAGTAAGAAACTCTGCAAGAAACTGTTACTATAAGAAATCGGCGGTTCGACCCCACGTTAAGAAACCCTACTACAAAGATCAGAGCCAAGGTTCTTATAAAAAAATGAGTGTATCATTCTAGGCAAATCCCAGATCCCACACCCTCAAGCAAACAACCGAACAAAAAACGATAGTAATTTAGTAAAGCAAAGTAAGGCATTGAATCTTTTAGTTTTTGATTGTCATTTAAATTTCCATCAAAGTCAGAAAGTTGCGTTATAGCTAGCTTCCTTTAAGAGCTATTAAAAAAGATTTGGTAGGGGGGTGGGTGAAAAATGCCCCCTTGTAAAAATTGGGTTCAGAATTCCCCTACCTACTAGATTTGTATTTTTCATTCATATTATTGTATTTTGTTTTGTATTAGGGGGCGGTCATAAAGTATCTACTAGGAGGGGGTGGACGATTTTCATAAATTTGGCAAAAAAATTCGTGGCCCTTAAAAATGTTTTCAAAAAGTTTCGCAGCCCCTCAATTCATACCAATAATGTTTAATGGCCCATAAACCCCTAAACAACTCATTTTCCATATGATCCTTGTTATAAACGCAGATTCAGTTGGTGGTTTCACTTACGTAATGAATATCTACAGTAGAGAAGTCTCAAAAACAAGCAGTTTGCTGTTGTGTTCAAATGAGGGGGGCCCTAGGAAAATTTTTATGGACACGCCCTCTACTTTGGCTTAGAACGCTTCTCTCAATCCCATGTTTGCCGGTATTAACATAGAAATTTTGACCATTTTGTGAAATTTGTTTTAAAAGTTAGCATCCCCATTTTCTTTGGCTTAAAATCCCTTTCTCCGTCCGATTTTTACCAATGCCAAATTGGAAACTTTGACTATTTTGTAACCGTTCTCTATAAATCACCATCTTTGGGAAAATTTTGAGCAAAAACCTTATACTTTGTCTTCGAACGCTTCTCACTATCCATTGTTTGCTTGACCCCGAACTAGAAACCTTGAAAATTCTGTGATAGCACCTATGGGAAAATTTTCTTAAATGCCAATCTTTACTTTGGCTTAGGATGACTCTCCCGGTCACGTTCCAGCATTTCTTGGAAAAATTCTTACCCACCCTACCTCTACCCAGCTATTTTCTCCCCATTTTTCAGTTTATTTTGAAACTTTTTCTTGGGTTTACTGATCGATTTATTTGCGGTGAAGAATAATTTGGCATTACTGGACTCTATTTAAAAATAACAAGTAGTTCTGCATTCCCAAAATTTGTCCAAAAAAATTTGGTAGCCCATGAATTAAATGTTAAAAAATCTTGCGGCCCATGATTAAGCAGCAGAAAAATTTGATGGCCCCTGCGAATATCCTCAACCCCCCCCCCCCCCTGGTAGATACTTTATGACCGCTCCTTTGGTTGTTGTTGATTGTATGCAGAGAAATTTAGAAGAAAAAAATAAACACAAACTCGTTTATCAACTGAAGATTAATCTTCATAATCTCAAAAATAAATTGAATTTCAATACATCCTTAAAAATTTTTTAATAGTAAAAAATCATTTCAAAAATATTTTACAACGTCAAGAAGTGCAGCAGCAACATTTAATTACCATCAAACGGGGTGACTTTGATCAAGAGGGCGACTTTGATCACTCAGCCCTTGATAACTTTAATCTCTTTTATGTCAAATCAGCCGCTACTTTGGAGGGGGGGGGGGGCGGCATTGATAACTAGAGGTTCAAACTGGTATCATGAAGGTTTATACGATAAAACGTTTGCACACCAGCAACGAAAGGTAAACCTCAGATGACAGATTCAAAATCGTACTTCTTTCTAAAATGGGGTGCTAAATAAACGTGAAGTTTATTCTGACGTCTTTGAATCTATAACAAAAAATCATTTGGATTTTGAAAGAAGACTGCTAGAGTGCTCATGT
>REGM01000003.1:2620794-2638812 GCA_004194415.1 Aurelia aurita
GGGTGACTTTGATCAAGAGGGCGACTTTGATCAAGAGGGCGACTTTGATCAAGAGGGCGACTTTGATCAAGAGGGCGACTTTGATCACTCAGCCCTTGATAACTTTAATCTCTTTTATGTCAAATCAGCCGCTACTTTGGAGGGGGCGGGGGCGGCATTGATTACTAGAGGTCCAAACTGGTATCATGAAGGTTTATACGATAAAACGTTTGCACACCAGCAACGAAAGGTAAACCTCAGATGACAGATTCAAAATCGTACTTCTTTCTAAAATGGGGTGCTAAATAAACGTGAAGTTTATTCTGACGTCTTTGAATCTATAACAAAAATTCATTTGGATTTTGAAAGAAGACTGCTAGAGTGCTCATGTTCGAACTTTTTAGTTGCCTTTTAAAAAAAAATATTTTTGACCCAAAAATCCCCATTGAGTTTTCACTTACTGATCAAAGTCACTCCGTTTGACGGTACATTATTTTCATAAAAATTACCTAATAGCAAAAATGTTTTCAAAAATACTTTACAACCTCAAGAAGTGTAGACTTGCTCCAAGTCTATTTCATTTCTTCAAGTCTATTTCTTTTTTTGAATTTATAAGGAAATGCGAACAATTTTTAGGGAAATGCGAATGAGAAAAACTCCTACAAATTGTTCGCATTTCCCTGCAAATTCGAAGAAAAGAAATAGATTTGGAGCAAGTCTACAAGAAATGCAGCTTCAACATTAAAAACTGCTTCAAAACCACATTCGACTGATATAATAAATAACACTAAGAATTCAGCAACAAAGCAATAAAAATAATAATATATTGTAATTATACATTCGAAATATTCTTTTAAAACAAAACAAATTGCGTGCTGTTTTCCAGAAGAAAATGATGAGAATTATACAAGAAAGTATATGTCCGTCGCTTGTTATATTTTTCTAATGAGATTCCGGGGAGCTCCGATAGAACAAAGTCTCCGGTTCACATGCTGCTGACAAGGTACCGGATTTGGAATTCATACCGAGCGCCCAAAGAAAATGCACAAGAGTTTGATCATGTCTTGTAGAATAATGAAAGCATTGACCTAAAAATGGATGACATTCCTCTTTCTCAGAGACTAAAGTTAGGTTTTCAATAATTTGTTTTTCAATTGAAAACGAATAAATGGTGAGCCAAAATGCTCTAAATGACAAAAACCCTTGGCTTCTCAAATTGAAGATACACAGCTTTTTCTAATGCAAGAAGACTCTCAAATGCACACAGAAATATCACTCAAATAGAAGTATTTTTGTTTCGTCATTGTATATTGTATTAATTATTGTATTGTGTACTTAACTGAACTGAAAGAGGACCGAATCTCATTCGACAGCTGGTTCACTTTCTATCTGACCAATAGGGAGTACAGTTCTGTTAATTTTATGGATCTAGTTCTAGCAAAAGCATGACCGTGGTATTCCGCAGGGCTCATGTTTGGGACCATTGCTTTTCATACTATACATTGATGATTTCGAAAACTGTCTGGAAAACATGATCCCAAATATGTATGCCGATCATACAAGTGTAAACATCATAGTTAGAAAATTTAAATGAACTTCTAACAGGCTTGAAAAACGAGCTGGAAAATATATCGAATTAGATGGGGGTTTCCTTCCGCAAAGGAAACTTGACCAAGCCTATAAAGCTCTCTTAAAGCCATCTTCGCTATGGCAACATTGTTTGGAATACTCTTTCCAACACCGAACTAGCCCAACTGCAACGTTTGCGAATGAGGGCAGAGAAGCTAATAGAGGATGCCAAGTATAAGGACGGATGGACTTGTAAATGGCTCGCCGCAAAGTCTTAGTTAATAAACTTAGTTTGAATGCTAACAAAAGTGAATGCATGGTTATAGGCCACAGGCGACAACGTAGTAGGGTAGGTAATAATTTCCCTGATTTTGTCCTCAATAATGAAGATATCAAAAGGGTTAACCGGACAAAATTTTTAGGAATCAACATCGACGAAAGCCTTAATTGGAAAGAATACAAGCTGAAAGGGGGCTTGAGCTCCTTGAGAAAGCTGAAAAACATCCTTCCGCAAAGGAAACTTGACCAAGTCTATAAAGCTCTCTTTGAAAGCCATCTGCGCTATGGCAAAATTGTTTGGAACACCGAACTAGCCCAACTGCAACGATTGCAAATGAGGGCAGAGAAGCTAATAGAGGATGCCAAGTATAAGGACGGATGGGCTTGTAAATGGCTCACCGCAAAGTATTTGTTCTCCTTTGACCAAGGAGTCATGACATATATAATTTTGCGTAACCTCTGACCCGAAAATCTTCGCCATAAGTTCATTGCAAGATTCCAGATTTCAGAGTATACGTAGAACCAGAAATCGTGGAGATCTGCAAATTCCCAAAGTTAGGTTAGAATATGCAAAGTGAAGTTTCTACTTCTCTGGTGTCAAGAACTGGAATGATATCCCTGACAACATTCGAGAGAAAGAATCAATCGCTCGTTTTAAAACAGGTTTTAGAGAGTATCTTCTGAACCTTTGAACGTGCAGGACCCAAACACGAACCTTTGGTAGAGCAGCAATTCATAGTATATTTTTTTACTTAAACAAATGCTGTTGATAAGTTGTTGATTTGTTAATTTTCCAAGCTGAGGGGATTTTCGCGTATAAATATTGATGAAATTCAATTCAATTCAATTAAAATAATATGAACAAAATATATACAAAAAATTACACGAAGAATAGTGTGGCGAAAGAATATCACGTCATTCTGGGTGTCCCAAAAAGTACTCCTGTTTGAAAAATCACCAAAATTTGATTACAAGGCCGATTTTTAAATTTTTTTCTTCGGCACATAGATTAAAGACCAAATTATTTTCCCAGGTATAGCTGACCCTGTGATTGATTTTTAAATTAGCAACTTAAGCTCTTTTAAAGGCGGCCTGGTTTTGAAGCATACTGCAAAAGAGCACTGATGATTTACTAGATCAATTTCTTTGTGTAAATTTAGTTTAGTTTGGTCATAAATAACAGAAAGAAACGCAAACTATCATTCTAGACTTGCAGGATAATGAAAACTTTCAAAATCATGGCTCTTTGGAAAGCTTATCAAAGAGTTAAAGAGTTAGCACAGAATAAGGTTTTTCAGCAAGTTATTTTGTACCCTTTAATTTATATCTCTTTCCACAGCCTGTTGATGGAAATAAATAATCTTTAAATATTCTAAAATATAAATAGAATAAATGATACACAGGGGAGGGGGGGGGGGCTTATTTTATGGGGCTTATTAAATAATAAGGGAGATGTGTCATGACATACTGCCAATCTAGCTGATAAAGGTATAGAGAAAAGTGAACATCCCAATTTTGAACCAGAATCCACAGAAATTTATATATAAAAACTGCAACACTGAAATATAACGACGATGGATATGATACCCAGACAAAGAATCTATCAATTAGCGCGTTTTCCTAAGGACTGAACATATAGGTAAATTCAACCACAGGAGGCCCAACGTATAGTGGTGAGGGGGCCTGCGCATAAATTCTAAAGCATGAATTGTCAAGATCTTATCTCAGGGGCGGATCCAGGAAATTTGGTGACAGGGTTAGGTTGCGGCGAAGCCGCAAAGGCAGGTATATGGGGTGGTGTGGAAATTGGGGTCCGGGGGCGAAGCCCCCGGAAAATTTTTAGGGCCACGCCCTTTATTTTTTAGGGAACGCCCTTTTTCTTTACAATGTTTGGACCACGCCCTTCTATGTGAAACGATTTTTGAATACAATTCCATAGTTGAATTAACGCTGTTACATTGAATTAAATTAATTGAAAAATTTTGCACACGTATTATTTCATAAGAAACTGATTCGACCCAGCGTNCAAAAATGTTTTGCCACTGGTACAGTAATAGCAAAGTTTTTGGTATTGCTTAGAGTGCGAATTATGTTAGAACATGTTTTAAGATCTTATGAAGTAATTTGGGAGCCCTTCTAACAAAAACATATTGCTTTTACACTAACTACACTTAGGGCATCAACAATATAAGAAACACATAAGAAATATTTGTCCCAAAAACTTGGCTTCTTCTAGGGTTAAGAATGTTACAGTACTTGATAGACGGCATCCACACCTTTGAAGTCTTTCAATTGGTGCTGGGGTCTAGTCGTAAAACTATGTGTGTGCCGGAGTTTGTGCACAGAACATCAGCCGTTTGTGGAGATAATACAATACAACATGATCAGCAAATTTGCATCCACGCTTATCAAAAGGAGCAACAAACCTCTTTCTCTACAACTATCTGGACAGATTTTGTGTTCGTACAATTCTGTTGATCGGATCCTCTCTATTTCCGACATGAAACAGTCAAGATCGTCGTCCTTATTGCCAGCAAATACCCAGTTCATCTTTCTATCTTTCATCTCCTGCTCTATTTCAGAGTTATAAAATGCTTTTGATACCATTCTTCTATCCAGAGTTGAGCATAGTTTCTGCATTTCATTCTCTATTGTAAATGTAAATACAAGACAAGTTACAGTTTCACCGATACGCTCATTTTTTTATAAGAAACTTGGATCTGGGGTTAGTAGGCAGTTTCTTACATTTTAGAGCCACTTCGCTACCAAAAATTTTTTATGAGTTTCTTACGTTTATTTTTAGAACATGTTGTAACAGTTTTTGCACTCAAAACAGTGTCAAAATATTTACTATTATTGTACAGTGCAACGACCGAGATACAGGTGGGCCGGTGGGGGCTTAGGCCCCCCAAAATTGTCAGTAGTTGCTACAATATCTCTTTTCACTGTTGATATTTATTGATATCGGTGGCAAACGAGTTTGTTTCTTCAAAATTTTAGTGTCTTTTGAATAATACAAGTGAGTATCATTTTGGTCAATTTTCACAATTGTTTGATATGAAATATCGAATAATAAGTCATTCCAGTATCCAGACTAGCCAAAAAGACAGTTTGCCCAAATATGGCATGAGAAAGTCAAAATATTCGTTCTTCTTTTTCAATTTCGCTTAATAGAACTTAGGAGGTAATTCATCTTTTATCCTCCACAATTCAAGCAGTCCATCAGAGCCACCGAGATAGGATTCTGATTTTTTTGGGCAGATATTTACAATTTCTATCCCAACGTTGACCTACCTGGAAAGTCAATCTTTAATGAGAAACAAAATTAGCATCGTTTGAAGCTGTTGAAGGGCGTGGTCAAAAATTTTTTCCGGAGGAGTACCCCCAGGCCCCCTGCAAAATTTCGGCTCGCCTACCGATTTGCCCATGGCCTTCCCCCAATCAAAAGGTTGTATGTCAGTCCTTGGTAAAGTGTCGAAAGTTTTTCGAGTGACCTGGGAAAACTCAAAACTGCAAATTACGAAAGTTCCTTAGCTTTTTATATCCAGGTAGTTTTTTACGGTGGCCCACAAATGCAAAACAAAATTTTCTTTCTAGAAACACAAATTCTTCTTCTGAAAGTAAAACTTTCCTTCTCAAAACAAAACCTTCTTGTTGACAAAAAACTCTTTTCATACCCACGGCAGGAAAAGTATAAATAATAAAACATTACGATTAATGCAATTGCCACTTGTAAATACTAGGCTAAGCATGACGAAGCCAAAAATGATTTTGAAAATCAATGTTTTTCAACCCGGTCTAAGTGGCCCGGCACGTTCTACCCCTGTGTTTCTCTGGTGAAGAAAATGAAGAAATTTCTGTCCCCGGACAAGATGTGAATCCCGTCGGTACAAAACGCCTCACAAGTGAAACCTCTGCTGTAAATTGTCAAACCTCGGCGAGAAATTTGAGAAATTATGTTATTTGAGAATTTGACTATCTTTTTGCATTACCAGCACCCTAATGAAAATCTGACCTCACACCGGGGCATTTAAACGGGAGGGGGGTGGGTCTTCCCTGGGGGGCACTTAACATTTTTTTACTGGGTATGTGCCGCTGAACAGGGTATTCTTTTCAGCTATTTTGCTCCCGCACATGATATATAATTTTCAAATAATTGCTCTCTTACAGCACTATCTTTGCTTACAAGATGTTAATTGGGAATTTGGAATTTTTCTTTGCTTTCTTGCCGATTTTCTCCCAGACAGGGTAATCAATTTGAAAGATTGCTCTCAAAAGGGGTAAGAAACTCTTTACTCCAGAAGCACACCCCTGTACATTTATGGGCCTAGTGCCCCCCCCCCCCTCGGGAGTTTTGCTCTTTCTTGAAGAGCTTTTCAGCCTTTTACAAATTGGTTGGAATTCGAGTTAGACGTTCAATATTACTTAGGCATACATGAAACAGCAAAAATTAAGCGCTTGTCAACCCTATCTTAAAGTCACAAAAAAATACCTTCGCGAATTTGATTCGCTTTTTTCATCACGCTTGTCCACTTGCCGTTTTCGGTAGAATCATCGTATGCTTCACTGAAACCTTCGAAAGACACTTGACTGTGAAGCCTGCAAAATGTGAGGAATTACTGTAAGCTTTCCATGTAGTGTACACGTATCAAAGCACATTCCGCAGGTATAGAAAAGGGTTATCAATTTCATTAGATTTGGTATAGATATGCAGGATATGGGTNAGGGTAATCAATTTGAAAGATTGCTCTCAAAAGGGGTAAGAAACTCTTTACTCCAGAAGCACACCCCTGTACATTTATGGGCCTAGTGCCCCCCCCCCCCTCGGGAGTTTTGCTCTTTCTTGAAGAGCTTTTCAGCCTTTTACAAATTGGTTGGAATTCGAGTTAGACGTTCAATATTACTTAGGCATACATGAAACAGCAAAAATTAAGCGCTTGTCAACCCTATCTTAAAGTCACAAAAAAATACCTTCGCGAATTTGATTCGCTTTTTTCATCACGCTTGTCCACTTGCCGTTTTCGGTAGAATCATCGTATGCTTCACTGAAACCTTCGAAAGACACTTGACTGTGAAGCCTGCAAAATGTGAGGAATTACTGTAAGCTTTCCATGTAGTGTACACGTATCAAAGCACATTCCGCAGGTATAGAAAAGGACGTTCTAAGCATTCTGGGAGGCACCCCCCTCCTTCTCGTACATACCCTGAACACACCCAGAAATAATCCTAGAGCCATCCTGTCGGATATCTGAACTTTCTATATACAAATTGTTTAACTCATCGAATTTACCTGGATCTACATGCAAGTACCCTCATCTTTTTTTATAAGAAACTAAGGTCCGTAGTTTGTAAGTTTCTTAAAGTTTAGGGCCATTTTGGCACAAAAAGTTTCTTTTGTGTTTCTTACATTGTTGATAGGTGTAGAGCCAATATATTTTTGTTAGAAGGCCTCCCAAATTACTTAGTAACATCTCAAAATATGTTATCATATAACTCGCACTCACAACAATGCCAAAACATCCACTATTATTGTACAGTGTCAAAACATTTTCGATTGACCTGGGAAAATTAAAGCTACAAATAGCAAACGTTTCTTAGTTTTTTGGTTTTTTAAATTCAGTAGGGTAGTTTGTTAAGTTAAAAAAAATTGAGCCTACAGTTTCCTATAAACTGTTTCTTATAAAACAATGAGTGTATCATTTTTTATAAGGAACTCTTTAAGAAACTCAACTCTCCAATCACCAAAAAAATAAGAAACTCCAGTACTGGAAAGTATTACTAAAGCAACTCCTTCATTTCGTCGAAAGCTGTAATTTACGTTAATATGGAAGAGGAATAGATCTTCATGCAGGCGGAGGCGGACAAAGCAGTGAATTTGGCCACAGACGTGCAAACTTACGTGAGATATGTTTGGAGTGTAATAACTGCTCTGGCAATGTACGTCTCGTTGGACGCTTCTATCAAACTTCTTCTCTCATCGTACATCTTGTAGCCATCCTTCGAATTACCATACTTGGAGTATCCATAGAATATATTGTTTTTACAAGTTTTACACTTAAGAGATATCTTCAATGCGGGATGCGGTCCATCAAGTCGGAAAACAGTAGCATGTGATGGTTGATTGTGTAAAACCAATTTACCCTTACATGAAATACAGCGCTCAGTGGGGGGAGATACAACCTCGGTAACAGGATATTTGCTTGAAGCTCCAGATCGTAACAGCATGGTGACCATTAAAGTGGTATCTGAATCGATGCTGGCTGCCTCTTTCTGGATGAGATGTTTCGTCAATAAATAGCAGTAATTAGCTTCTTCTTCGCATAGTTCTACTTTACAAAGAGATGACAAAAATTTTTGCAAGGTGCTTTTCATTATTCCCATAGCAGTTTGAGGAACATTGCAAACGAATTTCTTCCACGTCGTATACCCATTGTTAGTCATTTTTAAGACCATGATGGACTCTACCTCAGCTACTTGCAAATGAGAGTGTGCTTCTAGAAGATTCTTGAAGCTGACGTCATTCAGCACATCAATAGAGTCTTTGAGCGCATTCTGTAGCTTTCGCTTTTCTACCCTTTTCTTCAAAATGCTTTCAAAGGATTCCTTTGCACTGCCACCTTTACCTGCTTGAGCCATGTTCACCCGGTGAATCTATCCAAAACTAGAAAGCATATATATATAAGACCATGCACATCGATGAGCAGATAAGCGTCTGCTGGGTCAACCAATAATTGGCTACACAATAATAAGAAGCTGCTCTGAAAACATCGCGGCTAATCAATTCTTAATAACCGCAACCTATGACCACAACATTTAAAAAAATCAATCCAAACGTCTCCTACCGCCCATGGTCTGCCCTATCAATGAAGCGATTCATATGAGCTAATCAGACAAATTTTGGCTTGTTAAAGAGAGCACCTCAAAGAGTTATGCGTCTCAATTTTAGAACATTAGAGAGAGGATAAGTGTATGTGACTTGATTTGCGGATAAGAAACCGGAGTGGGAGGGGCAGAGTTAATGATCTAACCACACACAGGAAGCATAGAATCAGAGTATGAGCGATATTTTTCCTTATATTTGTGTTTCTGTTATTTGTGTGCTTAGACGATACTACTGATGTAGTAAGTCTGTTTTAATAAGATAAAAATAAATAAAAATGTGACACTTTCATGGCATGCCCACGCACGTTCGCTATGGAAGCCAAGGGTGTGCATGTTGGAGTGAGGGCAGTGATCCTGTGTATGTCCACTAACCAGTATTTTTAAAACCGCAATTTGTACAGCTACGCTGAAAAATGGGTTTGTGAAATCGTTTTTCCAAGACATAAATAGGACCACCAAAAACACAGCACATGTCCACCCTTGGGAAGTGCAAACGAATACAACATTGAACTGGAATACAACATTGAACTCAAGCATTTGCTAGCGCATGTCGCGTCGCTTGTGTTCACTTTCGTGCTAACTAAACAGAGGTGACTTCCGCAAATAAAAATGAATTAAAATTATGCATTTGGTAAGTCCTTGTTCCCTGCGTTCTTTGGTCGATTATGTCACTTCGGTCAACAGAGCAAGGTTGAGCAAGGTTTACCGCAGGGATACAAGGGACTCAACTCAACTGACCATTCCAATAACATGGGCTTTAGGAAATGCTGTAGTTGTTGTTGTTCATACAGCCTTGGGTTCCTCCCTGTGTCCCATTGCTCGGTATCCTTTATATCCCTGTGTCCTGTAAACATTTAAAACAACCTTCATGGGCACAAGGACGCAGGGAGGAACAACACTACTGTAGTAACTACCGCGGTTCTTAAAGCCCATGGTTATAATGGCTCTGATTTTGAATGGGAGGAACAAATCGGTCCGGCTACTTTCTTTTGTATGGACTTTGTAATATAATATATTGTGTAATAATCTATCCTAAAGAGTGCCTGTAAGTAAAAAAAATTCCATGATGAACTTATTGGCGCCAAATCTACGGCTCTGTGGGTTTGTTACAGGAGGACGATACTTGAAAACGATATCCGGCCGCATTATAATTTTGCTATGAATATCCCAGGGGGTACACGACTTGTGGATGGTCGGGGTCTGCCGCCCGGTTTTCAAAAAGATACCCACTTCTAATTCTCAAACTTTGCCTTCGTACCCGTTTTTATGATGAATTTTAGAGGACTTCTACCGATTTTTAACTATTTTTTGGCGATTTCAGCCAAACAGGCCCATCTAAAAAATCTGGAAACAATTCGTCTTGTTTAGAGATTGTTGGGGCCAAAAACCCACCCATAAGGGCGACACATACCCGTACCTTCAACAAGTTATGTACCCCTCCTTCCACTCAGTGAATGCCATGCATTGATAGAACTTGGGTGGCCGATTGAAGGTGTTTATAAGCAAGTGGATGCTCTTAGACTTTCCCAGTTAGATATTCGACATGGAGGTGAAGGATGGCCGTTACATCAATGAGAAAGGAGAAAGCATATCGAACTGCACATTTCAAATCGTAGAAGAAGTTCATGTAAGTGGCGGTAGCAATAGCGGTTTCGTGGCAGTAGCGAGGCACTACAGAGAAAATATTGAAAGGTAAGGATTGTCTTTAGCAATGTGGGTATATTTAAGGAACTTGCGTTTTCCATTCGTTCAAAATATCTACTGTACGATTGTAAATGGTTGAGTTTTGAGAACGACATGAATGAAGTACCTTCAACAGCTTTCATTTCTCGATATGTAAACCAAAACAATCCTGGGATTGTAGTTAAGCTTAGTTCCCTTCTGAGTAAAAACGTGTTGGCATGGGTGCCAGAGCGAGAGGTAGGGAAAAGGAAAGAGGGAGATTTTTCTTTATTTGTCTTATTTTTAATTTTTTTAAGGCTCTGGTGCCCAGGGTAGCATTTAGATAGCGCTACATCTAAACTCGTTTTATATACATTTTTCATGCGTTATCGTTTGTAAATGGAATCAACACTCTTTGACTCCTGGACTTGCCCAAGTCCCTCCCGTGTACCTAAGACCCTAAAACCCAAGAAGCCTAAGAAGACGAAATCCATAGAAAAATAATGACCTCTGCGAAGGAGGGAGGGAGAAAGCGGGACAGACTCTCCCGCTTTCCTTTTCTTCATCTGTCCTTCGCAGAGGTACCACTTATCTTTTTTCCTTCGTAGAGGTAATTTTTTAGGTTTTAAGTACGCGTGAGAGACTTTGGGCAAGTCCATTTGACTCCATGCAATGATGTGTAAGGCGCCGACAAAATCTCGAAATTGAGGCCGAAATAAATTCCATGCGCTCTTCCGTCGCATTTGGAATTATCTCTAACGCATTTTTAATCTACTTTTTAAATTTCAATGGGAATTTTTTTAATTTTCTTAAAATTTAATTGCACGGCCTGTCAATGTTCATCGAGGACCGCTTTGCAGAAATTGGAGCTTCGGCCTTGTTTTTCATGAATGTTTATGGGACCAGCTAAACCATGGGTAAACCAAGGGTGGGCATGTCACACTATGGACGATGTTCCTACCTTTGTCCAAAAACCGGTATGGTAGTTCGATCAATTCTTTTGCACGACCTTTGTCCCAAAACCTGTCTTTTTCATGAAAATTTTCCGCAGTTATTTTTCTTCAGTTTGGCAGACAATTTCGAATTAAATCATCACTGACGATGTTTGTCACAAAAACGGGTACTTTTAGCCGACTTTTAGTCAAAAAGAAAAAGCCGACATCCGAAAGCAGGTTGTAGCTATATCTGTTAAAGCAAAAGTATCCCAAAACTTGTAGTCTTAGATGAGATACTGGTTTTGTTCACATAAATTTTCCGGACAAAGGTAGAGCCATTGAAGGGTAAAGTCCAGAATTTTGGTCACGTAGAACAGCAGTAAGATGAATTTTGGTGATCAGATTCGTCAAATTTCACCTTCGTCCCAAAAATTGTTGTTGCCGGTACGTCGTACTCCGAGATAAGAAAGCCGGAATTTTTTTTAACAATTGCTTTGGACAAACATGGGGTCCAAACGTTTACAGTTCTTGCCCGACCCCTGGTAAACTTGGGGTTTTTGGTAATGTTTGCAAGATGATATCCATCAATGCGATTTGAGACCAAAAAAGTTGCTAAGGACCAAGCCCCCTTCTCTTAGCTCAAAAATCAAAACTCCCCTCAGTCTTTGAACTCCGTTCTTTCAGACACATCAATAGACAATTGCGCTGAAGATGGCGTCGAGGAATTGTTTACCAAGATCCTTTGCAGTATTGTAGAAATCAACCAATCAAATCAATCGAAATTAAATCCGACGCTAAGCATCATGATAAGAAATTCCTGCCCGCCAAGCGCAATCGTATATTTATGCCTTTTTAAAAATACTTCAATGAGAAAGACGAACTTTACAGTGAAAACGTGTTTTGTCCATCTAGTTTTTAAGAACTGTTGTTGTTTTTTGGCGTCATCCTCTGCTAAAAACCGTTCTGGTTTGTTCTCGTTTAATCTCTCAGATACCAATTTCATATTCTCTTGTGTCAGACGAAATAGCTCTCAGCATGTTTCTGATGGTTGTGCCTTTGAAAGCAATCTTTAAAATTAGTGTTGCTAGAAGATGTTTTATTCGAAATACTTAGAAACTGTGACCAAATTCACCAGATAAGGATTAAGGAATCACAACAGAAACTACATCACAGTGCTAATTATCACAATGATAACATCAAACCAAAGATTTTACACCATTCGGAAGTGGCGATACGCCTTTACAGGAATTAAATAGAAACATTTAAATATTAAAGGCATCGAGTCATGTTAAATAGACTGCGTATACCCAATTTGCAAAAATTGCTGACTCATGATGATAGCTTACGCCAATCTGATTGGCTGTTATGCAAACTGCACACATGATATTGTAACCTCGTAATGGCTTAGCTTTGTGTGTGAGAAGAGAAGAAGCGATAATGGCGGTTGATGTCTGATCACATGAAAACAGACTGATCACATGAAAGCAGACAGAGCCCCAGCGGAGAATCGCTATTTAACATGACTCAATGCCTTTAACTACGAACTAATTGGGTAGGATCCAGAACAGTGCATAGCTCCTTTCAAAGGGAATTGACGGAGTTAACAATGGCTGAAAACAACTCTATTACTAGCAGTGGCGGATTTAGGGGGGGGGGCAATTGGGGCAATTGTGCGTCTTCCTTTAATCTATTTAAAGCCTGCTCCACGTATTCCGTCAATTGCCTTTAAAGTTACCTACAATCATTATACATATATACTGCTTTATTGGCAACAACAACAACAATTGAAAAAGTAATACAGATGACGTCACGCAAATAACAATGTTAATTCTTCTGCAAAATGTAGGGTGGCCGAATTAAGTAAAACCAAAGTAGGACCAAAAACTACAGTATGCAAGAGTAAAAATGTTTCTCGATGCCATATTGCAGGTATGGGGGATTCTACGTTCTTGTTTCAGAAGATCTGTCTACGACTAGCCTATAAACGAATTGTTGTGTCACTTGAAGATTCTGCAACAAGAACGTAGAAAAAAAATTAAAAACAGTTGAGGGAGATATAAGGCAACTTAAGTTAGAGGCCTGGGCAATCTAAATATAAATGTATCAGTTGTTTGTACGTGCGGCTATAATTATTCAAATGTAAACGAAGATATTGATAAAAGATAAAATATAAGCCTTGAATATTATGATTAGACGTTTCGGGCATAACCCTTCATCAGTAAACAACAAAAGAACGTAGATTTTAAAATAAATCAAAATATATGTAAATAAATAAATATAGCCTATTGTATTCAAATACATACAGTGGGATTTGATGATCTCAAAAGCTTATCAAAACAATTGGACAGATAGAGGCCATGCGGCCTTCTTTTGTTCTATTTCTAAACTAGACGCTATATATCCGTCAATTTTCTTTAAAAGGGCTGTATTGAAGATGTTAGTAAACAAGGGCTAGCTTTTTACATTGATGGAATCGAAATTTACATTGATAAGAAACCTGTCTTAGCTGTATACAAATCTATGCTCCGTTTATTTCTAAACAACTTTTTTCTCAAAACGAGAAATGGCGCAGGGTAGCATATTTTTGAAAATCTGTTTTCTCGACAGCAGGGTAAATAACAGGTAGCTAAAAAAACAAATAGAGGAGAATTCAACACAGTAAAATTGCATCAAGCACTGAAGATTGCCTGAAAGGACACTGGTCCAAAGTTCCTTTTTCGTACATTTTTACTCTATATACCGGGTGACTCAAAAAAGTGTCCCCCTGTTTGAAAAATCACTAAAGAAAAAGTACTCTCGCTATAATCACCAAAATTAATTTTTCTGATAACTCGAAGATTGTAGTATTTTTTGTGTTTTTTTGGTAATTTTCAAAAAATCATTCTCTTGGCAAATTCGAATGTTTCAGAAAATTGGTTTTGCAGAACAGTCAAAAAATGGCCTAAAACGCATGATCAAATCTTGCAGTTTTCTAAGTCACTAAGTTTATTTCATTGTAATTTTTGGTTGAAAAGAAACTATAGCACGGATCTCATCGCATGAAAATTAGTCTCCAGAGTGTTAAAAATATACATTATCTATGAATAAATAGCGAGCAAGTTTTCGTTTCATCCTCTCTCGCAATGCCACGTCTAAGCAATGATCAACGTGTTTGGATCTGTGTTGAAATGGCTAGAGTGAATAACGCTGCTGAGGTTTTACGACGTTGGCCAGCTCGCTGGCCTATAATGTGCATCCTTCTGTTAGAAAAACAATTATGCAAACTTACCGTAAGTTTAGAGATTAGTAAGTTTAGTAACTTCTTTTGATCATACGTTTTAGGCCATTTTCCGACTGTTCCGCAAAACTAATTTTCTGAAACTTTCTATTTTGCCAAGAGACTGGTTTTTTTAAAATTACCAAAAAAACACAAAAAATACTACAATCTTTAAGCTATCAGAAAAATCAATTTTGACGATTATAGCGCGGGTACTTTCTCTGCAGTGATTTTTCAAACAAGGGGACACTTTTTTGAGTCACCCGGTAGTTTTTGGTAGCATTCTAGAATTTGGTCGAAATATGTAATAAGATGTTAATGTTCTCTAAATAAGTCATTTTCTATCTGCAGGCGATTCTTCTTCCCATATCAGTATGCAGATAACCCAGCCATTTTCAACAAGTTTTTGGAAGCTGGCTGTGACACAGATATGGGTGGTAAATCTGCGGTTAGGTTGACGATGGATGCACCACCAAGGCAGTTAAAGAAAGTCGTCGACGCAGTCATACTCGATGCAGTATCATCCAACCCAATGTCAGCAGTATGCCGAATTGGGAAAAATGAAAAGATGGTACTGGACCGGGAGGACATTGGAGAAACTGTATGGATATTCAATGAAGAGCAGGCTGTTGACACCAATGGAAATCTCTGCTCTATGGAAGAAAATGGTTTCTTATATATTAGCAGCCTGTTGCCAAAATCATTTCGACAGATGGAGGGTTTTGCTTCAGACCAGCACGGTGTTAGGATTGAAACACCTTTAGCAAACTCTTGGTTTGACATTTTGTGTCATTTCCTTAAAGGTGCGTATTTTCTGTTATCACTATGAAATATCTTTCCTATTTCTTGAATGGACAACCTGGTACAGTTGTGAAGTTACTAGGATATAGGGATGTAAACTGGCCTTAACGAGTAATGCAATATGGGACATCTGCATTTGGACAATAGTAATGGACATGAGTTGGTGTCTCAACACCCTGTACCAACCTGAAAAAAGGACATAAACACATTGACTATAGGTATTGTCGGCCCAAAATAAACTATATGATATTCACTGAACAGTAAAAAGAAACTGTGAATTGTCAGGACTTGGTTATTGTTCGGTCATTATCCACTTTTGCTACGAAAAGATCAGCTTTCATCTCTCACAAGACTCCTTAGCATTTACCAATTTGCTGCAATTAGAATAAAAAAATATAGCTTGTATGTTTCTTATTTTTAGTACCAACAATATTTGGTGGTCCATAATTTTAGGCTATTTGATTGTAGGTATTTTGCTGAATAATAATAATACACATGGTAACCTCTTCAACACTATAAGTACTGTTATCAATGAGCGCCCTGTATTATTTAAAACTACCATATATTACAACAAAATGTTACTTATTCGGTAAAACTGTGATATGACAATGCAATGTTGTAATTTTCAGGAGATCTTTATGGTATGGGGAATGAGATGGCCAATGGCTTATTCCAACAAAAAAGGCTGGAAGTGACAGGAGACGAGTGCAATGGCGATGCAAAGGAAACATTTGTAGCACAATTTTTTATTCTTGCAAGCTCAGCCATTATCTCCAACTATTCAGAGGTTGGTATTATATTACATGTTGTTTCATTCTGGTACAAACAAAATAAAAAAATTTCCTGTCACCCATTGTTTCCACCTCTATTAAAATCTTTTTTGTTGAAATAATCACTACATTACAAGATACTGCTACAAAAAGACAGGCATTGAAAAATAGAAATTATTCAATAATCGAAAATGAATTTCTTGGTTATTGTTGGTGATCAGTGATTTCGTTACAGTGGTTTTCTCGGCCATCACTTGTCAAAAGGTCATTTCTCTGTAATTGTAGCTGATAATGAACTGATTGTCACTCAGTAGGTGTATTTTATGTTGTACTTAAAGCAATACAAATTACATTAAAATCTTGCATTCAGAATGTTTTTCATAAAAATTCTATCTTGGGGTTTACTTTTTTTTGGCCCACCTGTTTTATTGGATATTCTTGCTACACCCTACCAGACAGGAAAGTTTGCTGTGCGCGGCCGATTTCTCTGCCGCGCACTTTAAATTTAGCCGTGGTTCTAGCCGTGAACTTTTCATAAAACAAAAAACGGAAACAAAAGGCCTATTGTTTAGCAACACAAATATAGCCGCGCAAACGATTTGAACAAAGGAGAGATCCTGTGCGCATTCTGCAAACTTTCCAATCTGGACACCCTATATCTATAACATTTTGAAAGTACTGCATTTTTCTATTTTTTTAAGCTTCCATGGAAATTTTGGGAAATAAATAGCAAATTCGCCAATTTGACAACAATTTCTTGTATGTAATGTATACAGTATTAGCTTTCGGGTTCATATCAAATGTCATTACATGTAATGCTTTGATGAAATACTCTTCTTATGTCACTTGTTGCTATGGATCCACTATTTGATAAGGTTTCTAATAGAAATTTACTATCATGAGCTAAGTGGCCCGTTTTGTAATTAATCTGAGAAGTAACGTCAATGGTTGTGTGTGTTGGTTGATCTTATCATAGAACTGCAAATCTTACCAACAGATCATGAAGATGACAGGTAATTGTCCAGTACTTGGAGCTATTGGAGAGCCTGGCTCTGGAAAATCGAAGGCAGCAATGGCATCAATTGCACTGAGTGGTTCATATCCTCGTTTTTACTCAACGAGGGTAACAACAAAAGCCAGTAATGACCTTTCTGCGTTGACCACCCAAGGCATATGCCTTGATGATGCAAATGATGGCAAAGAGGTTGGGGAAATTAGCAAGCGTTTTTTTGATGGTGGAGAGACTGGTCAGGCGACAAAGTCGGCAAATCCACAGAGCTGTGCAGTCTTCACCTTCAATCAGCATATCCTGGAATGGCTGCAGAAAAAACAAAATGCAAGGTTAGTGAGCTCATAAAATTTTAGACAAAGTAGATTCTTTGTAAAGATCGGACCAAGAAAGGGACACTTGTGAGAATTGTGTCAGCATGTACTTAAAAGGCTAATCTTAAAGGGTCTGTTTGAACCAGCATGCCTTGCACACACTATCTTTTGGTTGGCCTTTATTGTCTCATGGCCCATTAAAATGGCAAGAAAAAAAAGAGATGACAAGTGCGAAGCATGCTGGTTGAAATAGACCCTTTAAGATTAGCATTAAGCTGCAATCAGTATGCACAATTTTTCAGTATTGTCATGCATAAAGTCTGCCAGTTTCTCGGATGTATGTATCATCTACCTATATTTATGTTCTCAATTGTCATTTGTTACCTGGATCTGTTATTTTCATTGAAAAGTTATCATCTCTAAGTAGTTTTAAACTATCTATTCAGACTTGATTTTTTTTTCTTTTAACTGTAAATATGGAAATTCTTTTAGAGTTATTATAGTTTTAATTTGAATTCAATTTACATATATATATCTATAAATATATGTTAATCAATGTTTT
>REGM01000003.1:2639022-2656227 GCA_004194415.1 Aurelia aurita
GGGGGGGGCAGATTCCGCCCCCCTGCTTATCTCTCTTGTTGTACGAGATATGGAAACCAAATTTGGCACAAAGGTAGTTCATTATATAAACAATATAAATTTGAAAGAATAATTCAATTAGCGATGTTGTTGTTGTTGCTGGAGCACGATTATCATTGTGATGTCATATGACAGCAATATGACGTCATATAAATGAAAGTGTGCTAAAAGGTCATGAAACTTGACTTTTCATAAAGAAATGAAAGTTATAGATCAAAAACATATACAAAATCATAATTTAGACTTAATTGGACCAATTAAACAAGATTAATACCCCATTCACACTTGCAAGTTAAACCAGCTTAAACTAAACCAGGTTATCGAATGGGGCCTTCTAATTGGTCAATCCAACGAATCGAATGCATTTGATTGGTTGAAATTTAACCTGGGTTAGATAAAGCTGGTTTAACTGAGTCAGTGTGAATGCGGTATAAGAGAGATACAAAGTATGTTTTTCACAGAGTGTGGCATGAATAGTTGGTTACCATGGAGACCAGGCTAAAATAAAATGTTCAAATTGTTATAATTTTATTACTCTATGATACAAAGTTAAACTTACTAAATTTCAGAGTCCTTCTGTATACATGGAAACATGTGCAAACAAAAATGTACTAGGGGGGGGCGGAATCCGCCCCCCCAGGTCAGATAGGGTTAAGGAAATGTTCTGCCCTGCCACCACAATGAAATAATTTGTTGGATTTTAATGCTCATCAGATGAACAACAAATACCTGCAGTTTATGCAATGCAAAATTTAAGTCTCTGCATCTTTATACTGGAATTTCGATCAACTCTGTGATTTACAGCATTAGCATTTACATACTCGAGAACCTACATTATTGTAATCTAAAATACGCAGCAGAGCAAAAACAAAACCACAGTTAACAAACAAAAATTAGGGGGATTTATAGAAATTTCTGATAAAGCTCAGTAACCAATAGTTGCACTTACCATGTCAGATACTATGAGCTTTTGATACACATCAGTTTTGAATTGATACCATAAACTGCAAGCAGTACTCTTCTTGGCTGCACAATTGTATCCTTTCTATTTTTGAGAATTTCCTAGGAGTTCAATAAAAAACAGTTAAATATGGAGCTTAGATATTTACCATCAGGCATATGGAAGACAATACTGTTAGTTTAAAAAGAGGTCACAACTTTATGAAAGCAAAATCACAGATAGATGCAAGTCATGGCATGGAGCATGTTTGGTAGCTTTAACATTTCCTATCGTCTGTTTTAGCTTGCAAAGCATACAAGTGCCATCTCTGATGAAGAGATATTGGGCTACTTTAGAAAGGAAATTATTCCTTTCGCAATCAACAACCAGCTGCGTGTCAAGGCACAGCAGCATTCTCTAGTGTCACCATCAACTGGTTCTCTGCCTTCCTCAAGCAGATGGGACATGGATCAAGTCAAAGAGACCATTTCCAGCACATTAACAAAATTATCAGAGCAACGTATGCAATATGAGGTACACTTTGTTGCAGGAAAAAATTATTGGCATGCATTATTAAGGAAGGGGGGGGGGGGGAATCAATAATAAACCTTCTTGCTGACAAATGATATACGGAATTCTTTCCATTTAAAATTCAAAGGATATGTTTACCATTGGACTCTTTGTGACCGATATCATAGTGGTGCTCACTTGTTATTATTTTAATATGGGGAATCAATACAGTAAAAACCCGCACATAAGAACCTATGTTTTTAAAAACAGCCCATTTGGGTTCTTATTGATGTGGGGGTATTGCAAAATCAGGGTGTAGGTTCTTAACATGGGGTATAGATTCTTAGATATAGAAAAAAACTAGATATCAATTGTAAATGCTGCGCTACATCTTTATAACTAATGCACAATATAACTACAGTATTTGGAACATTAAGACTCGTTATCTATACCTGTGAGCNAGACCATTTCCAGCACATTAACAAAATTATCAGAGCAACGTATGCAATATGAGGTACACTTTGTTGCAGGAAAAAATTATTGGCATGCATTATTAAGGAAGGGGGGGGGGGAATCAATAATAAACCTTCTTGCTGACAAATGATATACGGAATTCTTTCCATTTAAAATTCAAAGGATATCTTTACCATTGGACTCTTTGTGACCGATATCATAGTGGTGCTCACTTGTTATTATTTTAATATGGGGAATCAATAGCTCTCAAATTTTCTTAAATCTTGAATAGTTCCGAGTCATAAGTGATAAAAGCAGCTTATAGAATTGATACAAACTTTTATCATGAAAGTTACAACATTTAAAGTCACTTTCACACAAACTCAACTTTCCAAAATGCTCAGTGGTTTATGAATATTTAGAAGCTTCACAAACGAACATTCCTGCAACTCAACTGATGAAAAAGTCGTCAGTTTCAGGATAGGAAGGTGCATCTCATTCCTTTCAATGTATGTCCATTTGTGTAGTTCACATTCTGTTGATACTACAGTATAAAATCTTTTCGATTAAGAATTCTCGAAAGCATGCCCAAAATTATTGATCAACATTTTGCAAGTTTACACCGGTATTTAAGTGAAGTACAATTTTTTCTAGATAACACAATGCGTAAAATATAGTGAAAAGGAGGAACTTGTATTCATCAGGCTTCAAAAGCTTGCAGAACATGCTAGACGGGCAAATTGTGGACAGCTGCATGTCGACCAAATTAGAGATGCTGTGAAACAAAGCACAACAGGTGAGTTTGTTGAACATATATAAAAGATGTTTGATGAGCTCCTGTCATGAGGCTTAATAAATGTTTTATTACATATATATATGCCTTTCTATTTTGGTACAAACTGTAGTATCTTCCTTGTAACCTGAAATATGTAAAATGTAACTCTAAGCTAGAACAACTCTATATTTAAGTTGATGGCTACTGGAATATTGCTACATGTTTTTTATTATGCTTCCTTTGGTGGGTGTGTGTTTATTATTGTATCATGCAGTACCTGCCTGTGTACATATACTGTTTTCTTGCCTAACAATCTTATAAATTCTTCAGAAAATTGTTGTCTTCTTGCGAATTCATGTTTAAAAAAATAATCTTTTTACAGTCATTCCTATGGCTCAGGAATTATTATGAGAAAGTGAAAGATTCTTATCACACGAGCAGGGCTTGCATCATCGTCTAGCAACAATGAAATGCATTCATCTTATTTGTAGACGAAACGCTGGAACTTCCCATCATTGTACAGGCGATAAAAGTTTAGAAACCAGTGAGCACATGCTGAGGTACAAAACCAAGCATTTTGCTGTGAATTTGAGACAAAGCTTTGCATATTTTTTAGTGAAATTGGCAACTCACAGACGATTTGCTTCACCTGGAAAGCTAGACCAGCGTGTGAAGACATGCATTTCCTTTCCTTCAAGCATATTCACCATGGAAGTTTTGGCACTCTTGGGTCAGTATAAATGGCCAAGTGAACAATGTAGACCTCATGGACTTTGCAAACTTTTCCATGTCCGTGTTTTCACTTTGGACGACAAACACGGACTCCAGAAATTGTGTGTCATGAAAAAGTTTGTGAAGTCTGCAAGGTCTACTTTTTTACCAGGCAGGTCATATAAAAAAATTATATCTGCAATGCAAAGTTGGGCAATTCATGTTAAGGGTTATATGGGTCAATGGTCTGGTTAGGGGGTCTCGCAAAAAGCTCCCCAGCGTGAAACTCAAATATTTCCCGACCTGCTTATCATAGCAAAGCAAATACAACATTTTCTAAAAGCATTGCAATGCAGTTATTAAATGAGCACTAGTTTGATATAATTGAGCAACGGAAACAATGCAGGGGTGTCATTGATGTTGAGATGAATGAAAAAATATAGGCAGATCATTATGGTATAGTTACACATTTTGATAATTGTAAACCGCTGCTTAAAAATGCTGAAAAGTTTATTCATATTTGACAACCCACCGTGTATTATTCCGTTCCTCAATATATGTGATATGTATATGATTGCTAAGTTAAAGACTTGTTTTCAGCCTGGTTCACAAAAATTAAAGTTCTAATTTGCAGGTAAGTGCTAATTCACACAATTACATCTAACTTAAGTGCTCATAAACTGCATTGCCATGCATTTAGAATTTTTTTTAACTTCTTTTGCTAGGTCAAGAGATATTTGAGTTTCAAACTGGGAAAATTTTTCTGATACACTATACATAAATTTAACTTCTATTTCTTCGTTAATTCTAAGTTTTTACTTGTCAACAGGTACAGCTACGAAAAAACAATCTGAAAAAGGCCATTTAGAGCATGCTGTGGTATGTAACTCCATAATATTTGCAGGACACATAGCAGCAAATTACTGCTTCAGTTTTGAGATGACTTTTTCAAGATTCCAGCACCAATGGACTGTACAAAACATGAACATCTCATTCAAATAAGAGGCCTATGCCGGGCATAGATTTTTATGGTTCATTCTTGTGCATCCATGTAAAATATCAGCTATTATGCTGTTATGTTACACGCAAATGGTTTTCACTATATGAGTACACAATAAACCTTCAGCAGTTATAATGGATCTTTCAGCATTTCATGATACCTTCAAAATTTGCACATAAATGAATACATGAAGAAAATCAGCATTACCATGACCAATTCACTTGACTTTACACATAACTTTCACATCATGTGGCTCATTTCGCACTTCTTCATCTCCAGCCTTCACCCAGACACAGTCCTTTGGAATTAACCCCTAGAAAGAGGAAAGCAGACCAGGTATGACAATTCACTAAATATACATAGCATAATGTTTGAGAAGCAGTAGAAGACTTGTAAAGTAATTTGCTGCAATTTTATGTTTTGAGCCTGATAGATTCTGTCTCTTGCTAGTAATATGGGCAGATCCAAGATTCTTATAAAAATTCTAAAAATTCTAACTCTGGCATTGGCACAAGCTTCTGTAATGCTCACAAAACTGCCTCAATGAATGCAAACTGCTGCCCCAAATATATCTACAGCATATTATAGTATTAAAACAATCTATATGTAAACAGTGACATTTTTTTCTGATAAATTTTGCGATTTGTAAAAAGCATTTCCAATTGAAACGAGTGCTCTATGAAAATATCTGAAGATTTTTATTCAAACTAATTGAAACATATTAAGAAAGCCACTTAAGTTGCAGTGTGAGATTTTGACTGACACATGTACAGTACTGAAAAAGTCTTACTGTATCTTTATGATAGGGATCTTCAAGAGAAACTAGGAAAAATGAGCAAGGTAAGCTATAATTAAGAAAACCTTTATTAAACATAGACAAAATATGGCTTTGAATTGCACAAATTATATGGTATATCTTAAAACTATTGAAGTAAATATCATTTTGGAGGGTGTTAGGTGTTGTATGTGTCAGTCATATATACACATATTAATTATACATATTAGGCAGGTCCCGTTGTTAGGTTGTTGTTGTTTGTTACCCCCATTGTAATCTAGGTATATAGGCAGGCCCCAAATTATTGTAAGAACAGTTCATTGAGGAAGATCACAGATCGAAACGTTTGAAATAAGTTTACTATATTTTTGAATTCTATATTATTATACATATACAGTATACATACTGTACATAGATACCATTTTCCTCATGACAAAGGCTGAGGTTTGCAAGCTGGCTTTCGTTTGATCTGAATATCGTACATTCATTGAAAATCGGTAAAACTAAAAAAGTTTTGTTTGCAGTGTCATAATGAAATCTGTATATGGTTTTCTTACAGAACACAGTCATTGTGCAAGGAAAGAAATCATTTTCCGAGAAGGTAAAATCTGTAATGATTTTTCTGAATGTAGTGAAACATGTTTTTTGTTCTCATGTATATACAGCTAGGCAATTACAGCATTGCATGAATAGTAAAGAAATTGCAAAACTACTCTCCACTGTTTAACAACACATTCCTTCAAACAAATCAATTCTGCTTCATCGCTGTACTTGGCAACAAATGTCCCCTGTAAAGTGAAGTTTTCTAACTTTGTAAAATTACGCCATAACTGATGGAATGTTGAAAAATGTACCCTATGTTTCTCACAGTGGAGAATACTGAATTTTAAAAATGCACACATAAAGGACTTGCAATGCTTACTTGCAAGAGTATATCCTGGAATATGTCTAAATATATAAAAACACTTTTTCAGATGTTGAAACCCAAACAGACGCAAATACAGCCTGCAAAGCAACATCTCCCATAAAAGGTGACAATATTTATAAAAAGTAATATTGCAAATGCAAATCTTAATAATATTGTTCACAATTTGAAAAGGAAAAAATGGCGAAAGAACAACACTGTCAAATGTTAATGAATAGTTTGTATGAAAGTGTTAGTGTGAACTCTTTTCAATTGCCTGTTTGCAATGAGTATATACATTTTCTACAAATTATTATCATCCAAAGTAAATAAAATGGATAAAATTTTCAGTCTCTCTCTAAAATATGAAAATATGTTCTTACCATGTAGAGCTTGCATTGGAAACTTGGACAGCAGTAAGAGAAACGTCAGATGCTTTTACTGACATGGTACAAAAACAGCTTTCAGGTAGGTCTCCATGGTTTTTCCTGATCTGAAGTTATAACTTGAAATCAAATGCGCTGAACACACGAAAAATGTAACACATGGTTGGGGCAATTGTAACTTATCTTAAATGCTTGTTCTTGTTAGGCGTGAGTGTTACAATTGCCCTGTGTTACATTGTCCCCAGTCTCCCCCATCATGAAAAGCTGTTTATAAATTTTTTAACCAAGAATCCTTCAGCAGTTTTTCAAGAATTCTTAAGAATCCTAAGGCAAGAAAAATACAGTATTCTGGTTGTTGCAGTGAATATGTCTAATACAGTATATAATAACACTTTTCAGATGTTGAAACCCAAACAGATGCAAGTACAGCCTACAAAGCAACATCTCCCATAAAAGGTGACTATATTTATAAAAAGTAATATGCATATCTTAATAATATTGTTCACAATTTAAGAAGGAAAAAATGGTGACAGAACAACACTGCCAGATGATAATGAATATAGTTTGTATCAATGTGATAGTATGAGCTGTTTTGATAAATACAGCCTATCATTTGCAATTACATCTTACAAAAAATCATCAAACAAAATTATACAATTGGTACCTTGTAAAATCCCATATCAACTACAATGTCTGCCAACAGTCCTTGGAACACATATAGGCAATTTCTTGATAATGACACAGTTTCCGCAATGCTATCCATAGCGATCAGTAATGAAGCACCTCCTCCCCCCAAACAATGTTGATACGCCAGGTTATTGTCCTAGCATTTCATTAGAATCGGGAATCGTCCTGTCATTCTCACTTTATGATCACAGAGCATGTTCTAAGGGGGAACAAGGGAAATCGCAAAATAAAGGCAAAATTAGCTACTTAGCTAATTGCAAGAAATAAAAGGTGTTCCAACCTAAAGGTGTTCCAAGACTTTTGGCAGGCATTGTAGTTACTTTTATTGTGATTGACATCTGAATGAAACTAGCTAATAAACAAACTTGCTTAAAAATGAACCTATTCTTTGAATTTTAAAATGCATGCAGTCTTTTCTCTTACCAAATTGTTAATAAAACTATCTCAGTACCATATCCTGGTGGTAATGAACTACTGTATGAGCTCCATAAGAGCTTAATTTATGTTTCTTTGGCTTTCTTTGCTTATCAAGAGTAACTTATAGTAACTTTACTTTATAGCTCCATGTCAGGGTACATCCACTGAAACAGCAAATAATGAAAAAGTACCTTTGTACAATCATGAAGTGACAGCAGCATGTTAGTATCTTCAAATTGATTATCAGAATTCTGGATTCAGCTCTCGTTTTCTCAGCTTTCTGGATTCAGCTCTCATTACAGACCAAGAAAGGATATCCATCAATACCCATCATTGTTTAACCTGCTATATAGTTTACTATATCTCCAACAAAACCAACATGCCCTCTGACATGCTTCAGGATCCNCTTTTTCAGTTTGTATTTTTTGTTCAAAGTTTATATTTTCAGTCTTAGTTATTTTCTTCAGCAGATGAATAGATAGTAGAATAAATAGTATTATAGTTACTGGTATTGGCTAATTGTATTCAAAAAGATACTTTGTTGTTCACTATTAAACACAGATTTTTCCATATTGTGGACATGGCAGCTGTCTGGATTAGATATTGCATGTGCAGAATTTAAGTTCATTGATAAAACCTTGTGTTTCAGAAAAATCCATGAATACTGTTTGGGCTAATTTTATGTTGGATATGTTGGAAACAAATTTTCTCCAACATTTTACATTAGGTCCTGTATCGTGACAGCTTTCTTTGCTTATCAAGAGTAACTTATAGTAACTTTACTTTATAGCTCCATGTCAGGGTACATCCACTGAAACAGCAAATAATGAAAAAGTACCTTTGTACAATCATGAAGTGACAGCAGCATGTTAGTATCTTCAAATTGATTATCAGAATTCTGGATTCAGCTCTCGTTTTCTCAGCTTTCTGGATTCAGCTCTCATTACAGACCAAGAAAGGATATCCATCAATACCCATCATTGTTTAACCTGCTATATAGTTTACTATATCTCCAACAAAACCAACATGCCCTCTGACATGCTTCAGGATCCCACTGCATATCAAAGTTTCTTCAATACCTACAAAGAAACATGTATATAGATTAGCTTAAGTTTGGTTGAGTACCAATGAAAATTTAGTTTCATGAATTATCTTTTCTTTGATAATTGTAAACTGTGATTTCTTTATATAGCTTTGGTTGCAACTGAAACACACCCAAAGAACCTACAGCAAGCACAAAAGAAAGCACCAAAGAAAGCCCCAAAGGAATTAGCAAAATCAGCACAGGCATCAGCAAAACCAAGCGATATATGCCCTAGCTGCAAAAAAACTTATGAAGCTGGGCATATGGTCATGTGTGATGCATGCAACCAATGGTGGCACATAAGTTGCTGTGATATTAAAGGAGGGACCAGGGGAGCAAAACGACTCAAGACTTTTTCATGCAAACAATGCAAACAATAAACTATCAGTTTTGTTCGTTCAGAGTTATACAGCACACATACCTTGGACATGTTCAAATTTGTTTTCCTACCTAAGAGTTCTTAACAGTTGCTGAGAAAATGCTTAAGTTCTTAAGAATTCTTGTTCTAAATATTTTACAGTCTTCCATACACACTCAAGAATTCGTACCAGGATATCAAATGAAGACTTCTTGAAAATACTTAAGAATTGTTAAGAATACGTTAAAAAAATTATTGGTCTGAAAAGTAGAAAACCATAGGACAGTGTGTTCCATTTTAGTTGCCCAATTGGGCAACGTTGCTCGATCAGACATCAAGTTTGAATGAATAGCCCAACATTGCCACTGTCTGGACACAACATTGTAAACATAGAGCAGAGTACTGTCAGTACTATAGCGATGTCAGTATGTCAGTCCATCCTTCAAGTATTCAGTAGGAGGTTGTGATCACGCTCATTTAAAGAGCCTGATTTTAGATGAGATTACAATTTTTTCTGGCTCAAAGCCATTCTGGAGAAAAGTTATGGAATTTTGAAGCTTACCCATCGTTTTATTGTTGTTGTTGTTTATTAGCTGTTTGTTGTGTAAAGGAGTAATAAGGTACTGTCGGAAGATTTATGGGCTACTGAATTTGGACGTCACGCATCAATTTTTGTTTTTCTAAACTTATTTCAATATTTGGTGGATTCAGTAAATAAAGTTTGACCAAAAACAGAAGCTTTATAGCTGGGCAAATATTCGACACAATCACATGCAAGCGTACTGTCACTGACACTGAGCACAACAAAATCACTATAATCAATATGATATAATTTTGGTTATGGTTAAGTTAAGAACCTAAAAAATGAGTATCTTACTAAATGTGAACAGGAGAATCCAAATATTCAGTCAGTCAATTTTTTCAATTTTGTACATTTCATTTTCACAAGTCAAAATCTCCTGACAGAACCTATCAGTCAAAATATATTATGTAAATAAGGTTATTATACCATATTTTCTTAAGTTAAAGTATCGTTGCCTAGCTAGTTTTCATTTCTAACTTGTGTTTTTATAACAAACCTTGCAAAGCTTACCTTCCTTCTCTTTATGAGTTCTCTCTGATCTCAGTTCATCATTTGGTCATTGATCTCCACAACAACAACAACTGCATGCTCCACTAAGAAAGAGGCAAGAGTTTAGTTGAATTGCGCCACCCCCACAAGCCACCGACACGATTTGGGAATTTAGGGATTTCGGATAGTTTCGGACAACATTTCTGGGAATGAGGTATACTTGTATAGGAAATTTTATAGCATCGGTGGTCCTGTCTTAATAAAAGAAGAAAATACGGGGAAAATAAAAATGGCAACATTTATTGTTATTAATTTATTATTCTATCCTCGATTCCAATTTGCAGAACTAGTTCGATTCTTTTTTAATGTATGGCTATGGCTATGGTAAAAACCTAATATGAAAAGTACATGGTTTTTGTATAAGAAACTTGGATGAGGTCATTGTAAAGTCATTGTACTAAAAGTTTCTTAGTTTAAAAATTTTGGCATTTTAGTACTAAAAGTTTCTTATTTTTTAATTGCAAGAATTATCATGTAGGTTCTAAAACTGCTTCAGATATGTTCCTTGACATACCTATAAAACATCAAGTGGGAAGAAAAAGTGTTCTATTACCTTGAAAAAAATTGTTAATGTCACTCGAGACTAAGGGTACAACAACGCAACAACGATTACAACGACATATTAAACCATAATTTCTTTTTATTTTGCTTTTGAAAGCTTTCCGAACTTAGTACTAGAGTTTCTTACATTTTCGGCCATCCTAGTACTAGTTTCTTATAAACTGGACTTGCCCAAGTAAAAAAAATATGTATTTATTTATTTATTTATTTATTGGACCTCGAAGTGGAAGATGAACATTTGGCAAATGCTTGCTACTCTTGCTACAAATTTCAACAACAACCACAACAACAAAAGCACAAAACCAAAGATGGTGCCATGATGCTTGCCATGCAAACTTAGCCTTATTCCACGAAGGCGCTGAATATCTACGGAACAGATGAAAGGCATCATCAGGTGAGATATGCCAGGATTAAGTTGAAAGTTATGGTGCATATACTGTTTAAAAAAAATTACCTTACCATTTACGACGGTGCATCATCATATGAGATCTGCGCGCCGCCGCGCCGCACTGTCTCTAAAGCTTCTTGTAAAAACAATATTTAATGACAAAAATTTACCAAAGATGTGGAAAGAGGACAATTTCCGCACACAGACTAGACAATGGCAAAGCCTATAACTTTATGGCCTAGTAAAGTAAAATCTCCACAGTTGGATGCGTTGGAAGCGTTGGATCCGTTGGAAGCGTTGGAAGCGTTTGAAGCGTTGGAAGCGTTGGATGGGTTGGAAGTGTTGAAGCGTTGGATGTGTTGGAAGCGTTGGATGCGTTGGAATCGTTGGATGCGTTGGAAGTGTTGGATGNTGACCACAGATCATATCACTGCAAGTAGGAAACCACCATTCTCTGTACACCCACAACTACAGTTCTTCACAGTTCTAAGCTAAGCCGTTATCGTGCGGATAGTTTCACAGTTTCGGCTCTAACGATACGAAAAAGAAACAAATATTCATACCTGGAATTGTGTTCCTTGCAGCCAGTGTTTAAAGCAACTCATTATCTACAGGTTTCTTCAATTTCTTTTGGCAAATTTTGCCCATAATTTTCGGACAGTATGACCCTTTATAAGAAACTCAGCTCTCAAGTTAAGAAACTCGAGTACTAGAAAAATATTACATGAGAAATTTTATTTATTTCTAGAAAACTGAAGTGTACTTCCGCTTTTTGTTTGTACTTACTCGGTACTCAGTGTTACTTGATTAATGTCTAGACAGGCATGGTTTACTAACTTGTTATTGGAATCTAAAAAAAGAAAGAATAAGATTGACTCCCTTACGATAAAAACAACACAAATTTGATGAACTCTTAAGAAACTGCTAAGAAACTTTCAGTACTCAGAATCTGATAGTTTTAAGAAATTTACAGTACTACTCTAGGCAAATTTTTTTTTAGATCACGTACACGTATTTTTTTTATAAGAAACTAAGAATTTGAGCCAGTACTGAAAGTTTCTTAAAATTATCAAATTTTCATTACTCAGAGTTTCTTACGAGTTTCTTATGACTTCCATAACAATATTTATGTTTACTTCCTGTGCCCTCGTGAACATTTCAAAACGAAGTTTTTTAAGCCTTTCCAATGCTTAGACATTACTCATCATCATCATCATCATCATCATCATATTACTATTACGCACTACATTACAAATGTATGGCAGTAAGAAACAAAATTAACAAAATTAAACGAAACTAATCAACTATATTACTGAAGTACCTTCCGAGTAATATGATACAGGAAACAAGTGAAACTAAAGTAAAATTATGCTGAGGATTACCTATATTAAAATAAATAGTGGAGTTTCTTAACTTTTTGGCGATCTGAGAGTTGAGTTTCTTATAAGCAGTTTCTTATAAAAAAAATACGTGTATTCATGGCCTCGAGGTAGTCATGATCTTTTGCTCCTTGGGGTATCGTCCTTGTAGTGCTGTAAATTAGTTCATAGGTAATGTCTTCGGTAACTCGTCTTTGTAAACATTTTGTTTAATATAAAAAAAATTTCTTAGTTATAAAAAAGAACGTGCATGTTCTATTGTGACTTTTCAAAGAAATTTTAAAGTTTTGTACCATCATTCAATTCAATGTGGGAAACTGAGACTCGTGTAGTCAGTCTACCTTCAAAAACCTTCTGAATGAAATTCTGAACACATTTCTAACATTTCTAAAATCACTGCGACTGTGACTGGCTCATTCAATGATTTATTTGTTTGGGGATAACTGATAGAATTTCCTGTTACGGCCCTTTAAGTCAACCAGAGCTTTCCTCGAATTATTATACAATCCATTCTTGCCATTGTAGGAAATAGACGATAGACTTAGCACCTTTCGGCTCACGTTGGCTCACCTGAAAGGAAATCCTTGGGAGACGCAACGGAGACAATGTTTAATTTTGCGTGAAAGTGCTAACGAAGTAGGGGTTTGAACACCTCTGAATGGAATGCTTTGAGTGTTAATACATGTCTGTGCTTGTTCAATTAGCAGAAAGGAAATCCTACCTTATTTCCCTTGATTTATAAATACACCAAAATGAAAGGTCGCAAATTAACAAGTCACGTGAGATTTGCGATAACGCAAAATTGCTCATGCAAAACTCTTGCTTTGTTTCTATTCGCGGGCATTTTCACGTGACATCTCGTTTGAGCTATAGTTTAATATTGAATATTGATAAGCTCGTCATTATTGTAAGGCCGCATTCGTTGCCCTCTTGATCAGTTTAGATCGTAGCCTAAGTTGGATACATAAATACCCAGAAAAATGTTTAAATCTGTCCTTCCACTTTCGATATATTCTCATGTCCTCTCGTAACAACTCATTCGTATGCACAACGAGTGAGTTGGCCATTTGCGGCATCTTTGCGGTGTTCTTTGTTTACATTTGCGGTTTTACTAATTGGCCGTAAGACTACTTTTGGTATACAATTGCTATTCGTCCCTCACTATACATTAAAGGGAATGTGCAATGGTAAATAGGCTTGTCTATAAACAGAACAAAGAAAACACTCAGACACAACATTGTTTCTTTGGCTATCCATAGTTCACGGCACGTGTGCAGCTTCTATTTGAATGGCATGTTTTTAGATGTTTTTGCTTTTTGCAAATGCAAGCTTTTAACTTTGCACAAACCCTTTAACAGCGATCTGCCTCAATCCCCATTTATTTTCCGAACACCGAACCTGCCATGTATCGAAACATATTCTTCGATTTTTCTAGGCGCTGCATCCTTGCCAAATTTACCCTGCAAGCCAAGAGAGACTGTTATTCAAACAAGCAAAGACTTTAAGTATTTCCCATATTACGTTAATTTACATCGATGTGCAGGATCTGAAGGACAGACTCCCCCCGTCTTTGTTCAGTGCGTGCCCAATAAAGAAGAAACAGTCCATATAATAGCATCCCTTTCGTCGGAAGTTTCACGAACAAGAAGAGCGGGGGTCGAGTTGGAGCTGATGAATCATACAAGCTGCAAGACAGAATGTTTGATCAAAGAAGGAGATTGTAAAGCTCCTGCTGTTTATGATAAGAAAAGTTGCAAATGCATTTGTGATACAGGAATCGCTAGGCCCTCTGGTATGCGTTGCAAAGATCCAAGGAAAATGTAAGGTTTTTAATGTTTTAGAGAATTTTGTTCTAGAAAAAAGTCTGGCTCGAGCGACATTTTTATACATTTTTATATGAAATGTTCGATTGAGTGGCGTTATAGATTCACTGTTGTGCACATTCGAAAACTCCTCAGATTTCCACATAATGTAGTGTATAGAAATATCGTTCGATCCGGACTCTGGTAGAATGGCTAAAAGCTTTTTTTATAATATTTTCTCGAATTTTTTCCTGTGAAATAGCCTTTTAGGGCTGTGCGGGTTCCCGCAAAATACGGTTGGTCCTTAACACAGATTCACACAAATAGATTTTCATGATTGGTAATGTAACTCGAAGCCATTTGGGTGATTTTTGTAAGCACATTTAGATGTAATCAAATGTATTCAAATGTATCAAATGATGTAATCAAATGTAAGCACACTTAGATGATTTTCCAAAAAGTTTCACTCGTTTTTGGGTTACCTTGTGTAACACTTTATTAAGAACAGCCGATTTCTCCTTTAGCTGACTAATTTGGTCTATTTAGTGATCTTAATTTCAATTTTATTGATCGTAGATGGAGCAAGCAGATGTGTGNTATCAAATGATGTAATCAAATGTAAGCGCACTTAGATGATTTTCCAAAAAGTTTCACTCGTTTTTGGGTTACCTTGTGTAACACTTTTTTAAGAACAGCAGATTTTTCCTTTAGCTGACTAATTTGGTCTATTTAGTGATCTTAATTTCAACTTTATTGATCGTAGATGGAGTCAGCAGATGTGTGGTTGTCTTTGTAAAAACATGAAACCTTGTGAAAACCGGAGAATGAGATTTGATCAGGAAACCTGTTCATGTAAATGCAAGGAACGAAAAAAAGCAAAGGCGAAATGCAAGGCAGCAGGGGGAACATTTGATTTGTATTCTTGTGGCTGTGTCAAATTGGCAAAAATCAAGCAGGGGGGTAAAGGTATGATCTTTGAAAAGTCTTGCCCTCATCAGTGGTAAATAGTGTTCCTGTTTTTTTTCTCGATAGAAAATCGAGTAACAACTTTTCAGCTCGTGAGAACTTAAGAGTGGGTAGAAACTAGCAAGAAGAAAAAATGACGAGAAAGGGGTTGAAAGTTAAAGCAGTTGAAAGAGTGAGGAGAGTTTTAGATTCGCTAAGTTTAGTGTTTCGCAGCTGAACTGAGAGCACAAAATGAGTACAGGGCAAACGCTGAGCTGAGAAGAGAGATATTCTGTCTCTTTGATTTCTAACTAAAGATATGAGTTTTGTGTAATGTAAAGTTATAAAATAATCAGAGTCCAGAAAAATCACAGCTCCACGGCTGTGAGACGGAGGAAGGTTTTGCTTGTTAATGTCATATTTGAGGGAGGTTTGATTTTACAAGAAACCTCTAGGAAAATGTTGGGTTCTTTTTGCAACAGCAACTGGTTTATAGATTTTATGGTTATACACAACGGCGAAGAGTTCGAAAAATCTGGTTATTTTGACTTGATAAAATGAGGAAGGTTCAGCTAACGAACTTGGCACAGGAGGAAGGTTTGACCTTTTTCTGGACTCTGAAAATAATGGCCACAATATTTTTATTCTTTGGCTTATCTCGTAAGGACCAGGTGCGTTGTTTATCGAGTACAAATTCTAAAATTTAGAGGATTATTTACTTCTGCCTGCCCCTTTTGGATGTCTGGAGAATATGTTGCTCCGATTTTTAACCAGAAGCAACAGATTATTGTTATAGTGTTGGCCCATCTTTCCTACATTTTATTTACTCCAATTGAGTGCAACCCGTAAAACCCACTCCCGCTTATAGGCCGCGTCATTCAAGTAAATTAACGGAGACATAGCGATCTAGTCTGAACATAGAAAAAGAATAACACGCGCCACTTATGTTCCTATCGTTTTCACCGATCGAAAACATCAAATACAGTAGGTTATATTTAGATTGACCCAGTCCCCCTAGCTAAGCTACTTTTAACTCCGTTGCTTTACTTTGAGTTCATTCAAAGTTCTTATGGAGAAAAAATCAGTAACGAGATTGGGATGCAAAAAAACGAAAACGTTTGGCACACTGAGGCCTTTCTGACTAATGTCCTCGTAAGAGTGTGACTTTTAAGGAAATTGCTCTTATGGAAAATGTTTTTTAATATAGTCCATGAAACATCTTTAAAGCAAGAGTGTCAATGCCAAGAATTAAGACATAAATTGACAAAATTTAGGAAGCAGGCCTTTACATAATTACAAAAACAAACTTGGAAACTGCATTTATTTTTGAATTTGTTCCAAAGCTGATAAACGCATTTTGGCAACAAGAGGTTTGCGCATTGAGCAATATTAACTGACCATGCAAAAACGTTATTAAGCTCTCTGATTGGCTTATTTCAAATCACTTCACATCTTATATTCATGAATTTCTCATCCGGATCTTATCTGACTGGTTGCTTCGAAAAGTTTAAAACAAACCCTTTAGCAAGTGATTTTGTGCAATTGTTTCTCAACTAAATAGATATAATTCTTTTTTAGGATCTCCGACTAACAACAAGAGTACGTTATTCTGGATATCAATTGCGATGGCGGAATTCTTCGTTATGGCATGTGTATTCGATGCTTTTCTTTACTCAAAGAATTCTGGCCTAATTTTCACTGCTAAGCAAAAAATGACGAAGCCTAAAGAGAGGAAATATGAGAAAGAACCACAAGGTAGGTTTCGTTTGGATTTCTTTGATGTCCCTCCTTTATCAGATCTTCAATATCGCTCCTAGATCTTCTTCTTCTGAATAATAAAGCTTTTATAGGGTTCCTTCTATTCCTTGTAAAATTCTTTATTAAAGTACGCTTTTTCGAAAGAGTGAAATGCCCCTCGGGAGCGCTACTCCTTCATCCCCCCCCCCCCCCCCCCCCCCC